>JAOTOL010001617.1:2392500-2572500 GCA_034440575.1 Imbricaverruca yamaguchii | reverse complement strand
AGGAAATTTGTAGTAAGAGCTACACAATGCAGCTATACATCTTATCATATGGATCACATCATCACGTAGTGTTGGCTCATTTTCTTCACTTAATACCTTCAATGATATGTACCGTCATAGACGACAGCCGTGCAGATTACACCAAATGCACTACGAAGCTTTAGTTTGATATACTGGAAATACCCGTGCCTTCAGAAGACAATATGTTCCCTGGTGAGTTGACTCGCTTGTCGGAGTATGTCATCGTTGTGGATGGTATCATTATTCATTGTATGCCCAAGATGCGCACTATTATTATCGCTTAAGATAAACCAAATTATGCTGAAAGGCAAAGTAGATTTCTTATTGATGAAAATGCAAATGTCATCCGAGCGTTTTTCAAAGTAAAAATTCACCCGGTAATACCTACCAAAAAACCTAACCTACCCAAAGAAATATGGCATGGGGAAAGCCTAAGAAACATATATGCAGCATTTGACCCACCAATTTACTTGCATATTTCAATCACAGGACATTCAACTTCCATATCAGATCACATTCTTCAATACGGAACGATTGAGGGTATGACAGATAATAGGCGAAAATGAGCTTCGAGGTGCTTTATTATGAAATATGAATTACATCTTTTACCTCAGTCATCTGCGTTGAACCACGAGTTTCATTTGGATGATATTGCAATTGCTGGATGGCAGAAACTGTCTGTTCCGCTGGTTGTATCGCTCAGTATATTCAAACAAGCTAATTTTACGTGCATAATTAATGCTGTTCTTGAAATGTAGTTTTGAAATTGTTTGATGATGTTAACACACGACCTGGAGGGCATCGGAAAATTACGCGCACTGGAGGGAGGGGCGTATTCCGCCCCCTAAGATCTCGGCTCCTACTAAGGCTAGAGCAACGAAATCCACAGGATGGATGGGCACGATAGTGAACTCTGTTGTGTGCAAATTTCATGACCTTAGGTCAATATCTTCAGGGTGAAATTAGGTCAAAATAACAAAATTTTCTGGTTTTGCGTGACTTGGCTTCTCATTGTTATGAATCGCGGTGATTGTGTTGAAATGCTCCAAAATTGGCATTAATGATGTTTTGGACATTACTAATGATGCAATACAGATGCCAGATCCGCCATTTGACCTCAAGTCACCTATCTAGGAGCTCTTTATCAGGTCATTACCTGCTCCATTTACAAGAACCGGGCTGCCCATCCGACTGCTCCGTTGGGCGATTCAGCACAATCGGGTTCGCAAAGAAAGAATTTAAATACATGAATAAAGTATGGAAATGCTTAGGCACACAATGGCAAACAGTAGATTTCGGGACGTATAGGGAGTAACATGCAAAGTGATATCAATCGCATGACAGTCATTTGCATGTATGACAACATTCCAGTTGACCAAGTCTGGTTCCATTAGCCTGTCATGAACTTGACCTGACTTGACCTCGGCGACCTAACATGACTTTTAAATTATATAGCATAACAACATGCATCAAACAAGTCCCTGTGTTGTCAAGAACAGTTGCCTTTTGTCAATATACGGGCAGCGCATCAGCGTCGATTTTTGTGGTTTGGAGCTGCGAATTGATTTCACTTCAAGGGCCCTAACTTGAAAGATTTTCGGCCGATTTTCATTTTTTTTCAAACAAAGTGCCAGTCATTTCTAAGCAGGCACGTACAAATGGCGTATGTTGGCCGATACAATATGGAGTTATGTACGAAAAATCGAAGAGGTGGGCTGATTTCGCCATCCACCCTCCAGGGGGTGTGTTAACCTGTCATGAACTTGACCTGACTTGACCTCGGGGACCTGACATGACTTTGAAACAATATAGCATTATAAGATACATCAACTAAGTCGCTAGTTTTGCCAAGAACACTTCATTTTTGCCAATATACGGGAAGCGCATCAGCGCCGATATTTGCGGTCTGGCGCTGAATTTTTTATTTTAATTTAGCGACCCCTAACTCGAAAAAAAAATCGGGAAATTCTCATTTTCCTTACTAAAAAAAACCGACGATCATTTATAAGCAGGTACACGAACAATGGCGTATATCGGCCGGTAAAATCTTGAGTTATCTACGAATAACCGGAGGGGTGGGCGGATTTCGCCCCCCCCCCTCCAGGGCGCGTGTTAATGCATCAATCACTTTATCGGAGCATTGCACCTCTGAATATGTACGAATCCGCAAACAAAATTTGCCCTACACTAAAACATAGTAATTTCGAGCAACTTACTAACTTGATTGATCTGTTGCTCATGTCTCACGAATTAGCAGTACCAGTAGCTTTAGTGATTTGCACTTTCGGCTTATTCAGCTTCCCTTGCTTCAATCATATTCAAAACAGAGATCGACGGCTTTTAATATTAGCTGAAGGATGTAGGTGAAGGTTACGGCGGATGAAGGATGAAGGCCATGGCAGGCTACGTCACATCCAGCTGCAGCTGCCGCGCACCAGACTCGTGCGAACCGCCCGGGCAACCTGTCCGGAGACTGAACTGCTCCCACCTGTAGCTTGCCTGGAGGATAAACTGCTCCCCACCTGTAGCTTGCCTGGAGGCTAAACTGCTCCCCACCTGTAGCTTGCCTGGAGGCTAAACTGCTCCCCACCTGTAGCTTGCTTGGAGGCTGAACTGCTCCCCACCTGTAGCTTGCTTGGAGGCTGAACTGCTACCCACCTGTAGCCCGTCCAGGGACTGCATTTCTCCCCACCTGTAACCCGTCTGGAGGGCTGAAATGCTCCCCACCTGTAGCCTGTCTGGCTGGGCGTCTGCCTGCTCACCTGCAACTGCAGTGGAGTGGACTTACACCAGTATGGGATGTCGGAGTGACGCCTCATCTGTAATCTACTGCAGTGGAGTGGACTCACACCTGTCTGGGGTGTCGGAGTGACGCCTCACCTGTAACCTACCGCAGTGGAGTGGACTCACGCCTGTTTGGTGGTCGCAGTGACTCCTGAGCTGCCGTTCGCGGTCGCCGAGAGCGCCCAGCACGCCGATGGGTGTGTCAGCGTGCCGCCGCCGCTGTCCCGAGCCTGTGAGCAGTGCCACGAGCCGGCGGGGACTGCGGCGGACCCTCGTCCGAGCACTGGCCCAGGCTGACTCGAGAGATATCCGACCGTCGGACGCTGCTGCTGATCAACACAGCCCCATTCTAATCGCTGACCGGGCAGGCACACCCGGGACTGGAGACCGTGTCAGGCGGTGGCCTGCAGACTGCACCTGCAGACTAATCGCTGACCGGGCAGGCACACCCGGGACTGGAGACCGTGTCAGGCGGTGGCCTGCAGACTGCACCTGCAGACTGCACCTATAGACTGCACCTGTATACTGCACCTGCATACTGCACCTGCAGACTGTACCTGCAGACTGCACCTGCAGACTGCACCTGCAGACTGCACCTGCAGACTGCACCTGCAGACTGCACCTGCAGACTGCACCTGCAGACTGCACCTGCAGACTGCACCTGCAGACTGCACCTGCAGACTGCACCTGCAGACTGCACCTGCAGACTGCACCTGCAGACTGCACCTGCAGACTGCACCTGCAGACTGCACCTGCAGACTGCACCTGCAGACTGGAGGCCGTGTCCCGGGCCAGCATGCAGACTGCACCTGCAGACTGCACCTGCAGACTGCACATGCAGACTACACCTGCAGACTGCACCTGCAGACTGAAAGCCGGGTCCCGGGCCCGCATGCAGACTGCACCTGCAGACCCTGCAGTCTCACCCTGGGTCGGTTCCCGGCGTACACCCTCAGACCGTGTAGTCTGATCCCAGGTTGGCCGGCCGATCGCGTCTTTGACCAGACATTTGACTCGGGATGTACCTACCGACTACGTGCTCAGGCTGAGCAGTCTGATCCACACGTGGTCTGACGACTACTCTTTCGGATCAATAGCTTGACCCTGGCCACCTGCCGATTTGGTCACGTATCTTATGCAAGATGGATATAGATTTAAGTCACAAGCTCTTGAATGCCCGCTCTCCTCCCCCATAAGCCGTCTCGAATTCGATGGAAAATCGTTTTGATGTGGTAAAAATAGGGCATTTGGTCACGCATCCTATTAACCCGTCTCGTATCGGGGAGGGGGTCTTCAACCGCCCCCCTCAGGTTTTTTTTTTTCGCGGATAGTGGACGAACGGCGCGTGGCAGCGCACCGAAACCTGGCATACCTTTTTCCATAACATCAATTTGGCACGCTGATTCAAAATTTTGAAGTCAGGTCATCTATGGTCAACGAGTTAGTCAAGGTCAAGTGAGGTCACTCCCAAAAAAGTTCAATCAGTCGTCACGCTTTAACTGATACATATATTTTTTTGAAACTTTCAGCGTTTGCTTATCTTTAGGGATGCCACAAAACCTACGGGTGCAATTTTTATTTTTTCCCGTTTTTGACTACACATAACTTTTGCGTATTTGCCAAATTGCAGTTCAAATAGAGGATTCTGGCTAAAGTAAGCCTTTTTTATTAGGGCATGTTTACTTCCAACGACGTTTCTCGGTGTGCTCTACCCATTGGAAAAGGAAAATCATAGAAAACGTGAAAACCCAAAGTATTGAAATTTCAAAAAATGTCATTTTTATCTTTACTGGGCCAACAAATTAAAGCCCTGGTCGATTTCGCTGTCCTTTTCCGATTCCAAATGAATTTTGTTGTTTTTCATATATCCCCAAAATGAACTCCCCAGAGCCAAAAACATAATGTAAATCGTGAAAAGTCGTGAAAATCTATCCCCCGGGTGACGTCACTTTGGGGAAGTTGTTTTGGGGTGGACCCGAACCCTACTCGTCGAGCGCTTTCCGATGTTACCTCTTTCGTTTTTTGCGATGCTTAGTTTGGATTTTAGAGTGGGGGTTACTAACTGCCCCCTCCGCCGAGACGGGGTGTGGGGATAGAACGACGGCGCGGGTTCAGATGCGTGGAACTTGCTCCACATTTTAGAAGGGCGCAGGGCAAGGTGCAAACAAGCCTACACCCTAGAAGCTGAAATAAACTGGCTCTCTTTAAAACAAGGAAGCGAAGTTGCAATATCTTTCGCTGGAAAAAAACACGAAACTTGAAGCTTGATTTCGGACTATTGGTCTGAGTGACCCATCGTCTGATGAATCTGATCCAATTCCTTCACACCCACCTCCCAGAGTCCAATATTGATCCGTCGGTGTCCTATCCCTGTGTCGTTCTCTCTCTCTCTCTGTCTATCTCTCTCTCTGTCTATCTCCCTCTCTGTCTATCTCTCTCTCTCTCTGTCTGTCTCTATTGCTCTCTCTCTCTCTCTCTCTCTCTCTCTCTCTCTCTCTCTCTCTCTCTCTGTCTCTACCTCTTTCCCTCTCTTTCTCTCTCTTCTCCTTTGTGTTCCATCTCCGTCTTTTTATCTACCCCTACCTCTCACCTCTTTCTACACATCCTTCAATTCTTTCCTGATTCAGGCTATGTCTTGTTTCGATGACCAAACCCGGTCGCATATGCTTTAAGCAATGCCTCATAGCATGCTAGCATGAAACATCCTGTTCGCCTTCATATCGGTCAGCAATGAGAAGATGATAAGAAGTGCTGCAGGCACGATAAGTGGTCGTTTATTATGGTACGTGATTTCAATTTAGCAGTAGCACTCATATTCGACACAGCGAACGTCTTCACAAATAAAATAGTACATATTGTACATTTACATTGTACCTGCATCTTTCAAGTATCAGCACACCAATTGTCATGTATACATGCAGCGATCTTCCAATGCATACCGCTCTATTGCTACGCATAGGTGAGTATGGCGTGACATATATTTATGATATATACCCACCTGCGTATGATCTAATTATCTACAAGGAAATTAGACTAGACGTAGATATAACCAAATCTGCGCCAGCTTTCCGAGATAAAGCACAGTCAACTACCTGTAGCGCATACTGAAATATCGTGACATCGGTGGTAGCAGCCTGGACGATGGTGCCTGCCGGCTAACTTGGATTCAGCATGCTGTCTAGCAGCTCAGCTGGCGCTGTCCAACACTGGGCTGCCCAGTCCTGGCGGACAAGGTGCCCGTGTTTCTATGATGGCCGCGTCTGGGTCACACATGTCACCAATTCACCCGCTGCTGGACACCGCCCGAGGCGCAGCAGCGGGACGAGTCGAGGACGGGTGAGGTGAACGGGTGGCCCGCTGACCGCCGCAGCAGCAGAACGAGTCGAGGACGGGTGGGGTGAACTGGTGGCCCGCTGACCGCCGCAGCAGCGGACGAGCCGAGGACGAGTGGGGGTGAACGAGTGGCCCGCTGACCGCAGCAGCAGGGGGACGAGTCGAGGACGGGTGGGCAGAGCGGCCGCTCTAAAGAGTCACTCCGGCCCAAACAGCACAATCAGTAGTGTTGGCTCCGCTGTTACCATTCCGACTTCACCGTCTTATCACCGGGCAGTCGCATCGGCGGACAGCCTGCACACCGCGTACCAAACAAGAGTAAGCTGGGCGCTAACAACAATATGACGCTTCAGAAAAAGGACGTTAATATACCAGTCGCGAGGACAAAAAAGGAGATGACGTTCCTGGTTTAGATGACTATTCGAACAAACTAACAGACAGTTTTGAAGAGTTCCGTGTTTCTGCTACATGCATAGACGACTGATAGAATACGAAAATCTGTTCGTTGATACTTTACGACCGCAGGCTATCACACAATCATCCGATAAGCCATTCCGGATCGCAGAACTCTCACCACCGGGCTAGTAAGCATCACACGACTCCGGCACGGTAGCGAAGCTGTACACATGTGCGGAGACAGCCACGGCCACCGACTTCCGGCCGCGACCGGAAACAGACATCGTATGCTGAGGAACCAGCACTAACCCGTGGATAATTTGGAAATTTGAGAGGGGGACGGCAGGCCAAATTTGGAGCAGGCAAGCTGAGCTAGAACGGTTGAATCTCGATCGAAGTAAGCAAGACGTTACACTAAAAAACGAACTGCGTGGACTGGGGACAATCCTGCCTCTTACATTATTAGAGGAGGCGAGACAAACTCCCCCAGAAACGGCGAATGCACCAATGAGTCACATAATGCGTCCATAATCAGTTGTATAATGTCATTGTCTGACCTGCATATAGCGACTGTGTCCGCCATGTATGGGGGTGATGTGTATATGGCGAATGTGTCCGCCATGTCTGGGGGTGATATGTAAATGGCGAATGTGTCAGCCATGTCTGTGGGTGATGTTATATGGCGAATGTGTTCGCCATGTCTGGCGATGACGTGGCGACGGCAATATCCACTCAAAGCTAATCCAAGTCGGCGGCGCTAAGCTGGCACTTTTTTTATTGCTAGAGGAAGCCGATAGCAGCGGCTGCTTCCGGTGCGCTAGTGGATCCTAGACAACGACGGCAGCAGGTTGGTTGGTCATTTGGGCTTACGGGCGCATCGACTTCGTTGGTCATACATCGCCCATGACGGCAGCAGGCCAGCTGTCACTAGGAGCACCACTCTGACTTATTTCAATAATCCGCACGATAGCTGTACCATACATCTCCCACGATAGCTGTACCACACATCTCTCACGCTAGCTGTACCACACATATCTCGCGATAGCTGTATCACACATCTCTCACGATATCTGTACCGCACATCTTTTTTTTTACAACTCTCCCCACCTTTGTTTTACCCTTCCTCCCCCAATATAGCTGTTCCATATCTCTCTCACGCTAGCTGTACCACACATATCTCGCGATAGCTGTATCACACATCTCTCACGATAGCTGTACCACACATCTCTCACGATAGCTGTACCACACATCTCTCGCGATGGCTGTATCACACACCCTTCACTGCAGGTGTATCGCACATGCTTCACATCAAGCGTGTTTCCAAAATCGGGTACGCCTAACACGACTTCTACACATCAGTCATCGCCGTTAAAATATGTACCACATCACTCATGACCAGTTACAGCGACTACACCATACATCCGTCATCACAAACACCGTGCCGATCACATTCATCACCATAGCACGCAAACAGAGAAGCTGATCGTCACAGAGACGGGACGACTAGTGAAGAACGCACTCAGCTTGGGCATGATCATCTGGGGGCCTCAAATTCGTCACATATCGAAGACGACTAGTGAGCACGCAATCGGCTTTGGCACGATCATCTGCGGGCCTCAAATTCGCGGAACGTCAACTATCTGTAGCGCTGCATCTCCTGAATGTTATCTCCCCGGTGTTGCCGTTTTCCGGGTTGATGATGCGATTCTCTTTCTCGCCAAGAGCCCTGTGGGATAGCTGCTGTGGTGTGGCCCGGCGATCGGCGCCGCCACATGCTCCTAATGTTGAGTCGTTGCAAAGAGTTATATGCATGCCTTGAGTATGTCATAGTAATTAGTCTGAAGCTTATAAAAGCAATATATATATATATATATATATATATATATATATATATATATATATATATATATATATATATACATATATGTATGTATATGCATTTTTCCCCGAACTTGCCCGTTATTAATTGAGGACAACTTTTGTATAGTAATGCAAATAATTGCAACAACATTGATTCCAAATTTTCAGAGTATTCTGTGATGTAAGTGTGACCATTTGGTGTGAAAATTTAGACCACATGATTGACGTTTCAAGTGAAAGAAGGCTGGCTTTTCAAGTCCGGGCTGATTGCTGTGTAGACTGAACCACATGTGAAATTACGACAAAACAGATGAAAGCGAAATACTTGGCAGTTGCAACTGCTTTAAGTCGACCAATCTTCACACCCGGTGTTCAGTACCATTGGGCCATTTCCAACGCAAGACCAAAAACCTTTTCTCTCCCTGCTTCCCCACCCCCTCTCTCTCTCTCTCTCTCTCTCTCACTCTATCTCAACCTCTGTTTTTTTTCTCTCTCTCTTGCCCGCGGTATCTGCAAGGCAAACTACCAGTGGGTCGCTTTATCCGGCCGCTGAAGCACTGGTAGGACGGAACTGCAAAATTTATATTCTCATGACATTTTGACATTGAGCGACACCAAGATTCTAGCCGTAAAAGGCACTTGCTAACTCAGAGGCACCCGTCAAATGTTTAGAAAGGGCATCGAAATGAAAATACCTGATTCAGCTATCCAACTCATTGGCAAACTCCGTCTCAGCCTATTGGCACACAGTAGCTATATTTGATTATTGAAGTCGTTATCGTCGTTCCGGATGCCCATGATGCGGCAAATCGCCGAATACTTCATCCGCTCGTAGGGCTCCTGCAAGCAGTTGTAGTAGGAGTTGACCTTGAGGCAATCCTTGACTGACATTCCGTTCCGCTGGCCGATGACCGTGTTGTTCAACAGGGGCACCATCGTTGGCAGCTTCCGATTAATGCTGAAACAACGCGAATTATTTGCCTCGAGTTTGTGGTAGCGATCCGCGAACGCCGTGGCATATACTTTTCACTGTTTCTTCAGTTCCAATGACAAACGTCCACCTTTTTCAGCCTGGAAGCTGCATGTAATGCTTGTATGCCGGCTACGGATTGCAAGCTGGGCTTCGGAATGCAGAAAGGAAATTAAGCACGTCACGCACGACCGCTATGACACTGAGTTGCATCGCTAGGCTATCCGCTGAGGGTCGTCCGAGCGGGAGTGTGTCGGCGGCCCACCGCAAGAACTGGGTGCGGTACTGCATCACGGAGAGGGTGACTCGGTGGCTCACCTGAAGAAGTGGGTGCCGTAGTGCATCACGCTGCTGTAGTCGTACTCGTACTCTATGGTGGTGTTCACCGCGGCATGGCGCTTGAAGTTGTTCAGGAACCCTGTCGACGTGTACATACATGCGACCAGTCGGGTCAGCTCTGCATAGGTCAGAGGCGTCGGTCGCACTCACCTAACACAGACAGTGACATACACCTGACCCAGACAGTGACATACACCTGACCCAGGCAGTGACATGCACCTGACCCAGACAGTGACATACACCTGACCCAGACAGTGACATGCACCTGACCCAAACAGTGACGTACACCTGACCCAGACAGTGACATGCACCTGACCCAAACAGTGACATGCACCTGACCCAGACAGTGACATGCACCTGACACAGACAGTGACATACACCTGACCCAGACAGTGACATGCACCTGACCCAGACAGTGACGTATACCTGACACAGACAGTGACATATACCTGACCCAGACAGTGACGTACACCTGACCCAGACAGTGACGTACACCTGACACAGACAGTGGCATGTACCTGACACAGACAATGACATACACCTGAACCAGACAGTGACATACACCTGACCCAGACAGTGACATACACCTGACCCAGACAGTGGCATACACCTGCCACAGACAGTGACGTACACCTGACCCAGACAGTCACATACACCTGACCCAGACAGTGACGTACACCTAACACAGACAGTGACATACACCTGACCCAGACAGTGGCATGTACCTGACACAAACAATGACATACACCTGAACCAGACAGTGACATACACCTGACCCAGACAGTGACATACACCTGACTCAGACAGTGACATACACCTGACCCAGACAGTGACATACCCCTGACCCAGACAGTCACATACACCTGACCTAGATAGTGACGCACACCTAACACAGACAGTGGCATACACCTGACCCAGACAGTAACATGCACCTGACCCAGACAGTGACATACACCTGACCCAGACAGTGACATGCACCTGACACAGACAGTGACATACACCTCACCCAGACAGTGACGTACACCTGACACAGACAGTGACATACACCTGACCCAGACAGTGACGTACACCTGACACAGACAGTGACATGCACCTGACACAGACAGTGACATACACCTGACCCAGACAGTGACATACACCTGACCCAGACAGTGACGTACACCTGACCCAGACAGTGACATACACCTGAACCAGACAGTCACATACACCTGACCTAGATAGTGACGCACACCTAACACAGACAGTGGCATACACCTGACCCAGACAGTAACATGCACCTGACCCAGACAGTGACATACACCTGACCCAGACAGTGACATACACCTGACCCAGACAGTGGCATACACCTGCCACAGACAGTGACGTGCACCTGACCCAGACAGTGACATGCACCTGACACAGACAGTGACATACACCTGACCCAGACAGTGGCATACACCTGCCACAGACAGTGACGTACACCTGACCCAGACAGTGACATGCACCTGACACAGACAGTGACATACACCTGACCCAGACAGTGGCATACACCTCACCCAGACAGTGACGTACACCTGACACAGACAGTGACATACACCTGACCCAGACAGTGACGTACACCTGACACAGACAGTGACATGCACCTGACACAGACAGTGACGTACACCTGACCCAGACAGTGACATACACCTGACCCAGACAGTGACGTACACCTGACCCAGACAGTGACATATACCTGACCCAGACAGTGACATGCACCTGACACAGACAGTGACGTACACCTGACCCAGACAGTGACGTACACCTGACACAGACAGTGACATACACCTGACACAGACAGTGACATACACCTGACACAGACAGTGACGTACACCTGACCCAGACAGTGACGTACACCTGACACAGACAGTGACGTACACCTGACACAGACAGTGACATGCACCTGACCCAGACAGTGACATGCACCTGACCCAGACAGTAACATGCACCTGACCCAAACAGTGACATGCACCTGACCCAAACAGTGACGTATACCTGACACAGACAGTGACATATACCTGACCCAGACAGTGACGTACACCTGACCCAGACATTGACGTACACCTGACACAGACAGTGACATGTACCTGACACAGACAATGACATACACCTGAACCAGACAGTCACATACACCTGAACCAGACAGTGACATACACCTGACCCAGACAGTGACATACACCTGACCCAGACAGTGACATACACCTGCCACAGACAGTGACGTACACCTGACCCAGACAGTCACATACACCTGACCCAGACAGTGACATACACCTCACCCAGACAGTGACGTACACCTGACACAGACAGTGACATACACCTGACCCAGACAGTGGCATACACCTTACCCAGAAAGTGACGTATGCCCGACCCTGGCGGGGACGATGGCCATTGAGGTCATCGAAACGTTTGCACAGGTGACTATGCTGCGCTAATGCACAATTAATCGTCATAAATATGCATCATCATAAGATCTTCATCCTCATATATGAACTGAAGAACAGGTTCATTCGCCCCGAATTAAACATGAAATTGCCGGTAAAACAATGGAAAAGAATTGAATTGAGAGCTGGAGACCACACAAAAACATCGGAGAAGAGTCGCCCAAATAATGACCGCACACCAAGCTCTTCATCAACTCGCGCCGCTGTCAGCTAATTTCTCCACCGAACTCCACCGGTTGTTCCCGTGGTGAGTTTCATCAAACCTCAACCAATCTCCACTGGGATTCTTTTCGTGGAACCACGATTATGATCCCGCCGATACCAACAAGCTAAGCCTTACTTTAAGTTTATCCCAGCATATTCTTTGTTTCATGTTGCAAGGTAAAACACTGTGGAGTAAAATTGCAATCCACGTTTCACATCAAATGTTGCTTTTAATTTTGTTTTGCTTCGCTCATTAGTTCGCTTGTATGTTGTGAATGATATTGATTACTACAATTAAACGTACTTTGGATACATTGTCTTTTTAACAGCTTGAATAGCCCATTGGGTATTTCTTCTTCGTACGGATATTGAAATGGGTTTGATTAGCTCGTATGGATACGGATTGGACCGGATTTGAAAACTTCAAAATCGGTTTTATCTTCTACTGATAGCCAGCCCCTTTCGCAGCCAAATGAGCAGCCTGATTGTCGGTCGCACCTACTCGGCTTGCGATACACATGCAAATTGCACCGGATTCCTCAGCATGGAGAGAAACCAAGTTTTCGTGATATCATGTAGCATGTGGTGGTGAGTAAATGCTCTCAGAGCCAACAAACTGCTCGCAGAGTCAATGAGCATAAAGTGGTTTTAGGCGCGGACTATATGGCCACGCTTAATAAAGCGAATGGCATTCAGAACGACATCCATTTCTGCCGTACACATCGATGAATGCCCAAAGAAACGAAAAGACGCGAATCGTGACTGACCTCTCAAAGCACACGGTCTTGATATTGTTCACCACAGTTGGTAGTGGTTGTTTTGGACTGAGGGTGCACACGCGTGTAGGGGTATTTGTCGAGCTCGGTGCGCTCTGTGCCAAAAGGGCTGGGACAATTTGACACAATTTCCACACGGGATGTGTCAGCTCGGTGGACAGTACCAAGTCGAGGCCTCGGAACGTCCGCACCACGTCGACACGTGTCACCGTGTGGGTCAGGTCGATACCAATTGGCTACGACCACAACCCATGCTGAACGTCGAACAGAGCGGAAATGCGGCATACCATGCTGGACGTCGACCAGCGATGACATTTGGCATAGACATGTGCCAGACATATAATTATTTGGTAGCGTAGAAGAGCATTGGCGTACATTTAGTTTGCTTGATTAACCCGTCCCGTCTCGGGGGAGTCTTCAACCGCCCCCCTCAGGTCTTTCGCGGATAGTGAACGAACGGCGCCCAGATTTGGCATACCTTTTTCCACATCAATTTGGTATGCTGTTTCGAAATTTTGAAGCCAGGTCATCTAGGGTCAACGAGTTAGTCAAGGTCAAGTGAGGTCACCTCCAAAAAAGTTCAACCAGTCGTCACGCTTTAACGGATACAGATATTTTAATGAAACTTTCAGCGTTTGCTTGTCTTTAGGGATGCAACAAAACGTACGAGTGGAATTTTTCTCTTTTTTTTTCGTTTTTGACTACATATAAATTCTGGGTATCTGCCAACTTCCAGTTCAAGTAGAGGACTCTGGCTAAAGAACTTTTATTAGGGCAAGTTGACTTCCAACAACGTTTCTCGGTGTGCTTTACCCACTGGAAAAGGAAAATTAAAGAAACCTTGAAAAATAAAAATTTCAAAATTTCAAAAAACAAATTGGGGAGGACAAAGAATTAAAGACCTGGTCGATTTCGCTGTCCTTTTCTCATTCAAATATATTTTTTTCATATATCCCCAAAATAGAACCCCCAAAGCCAAAAACATAATGTAAGTCGTGAAAAGTCGTGAAAATCTGGCCCCCTGGTGACGTCACTTTTGGGGGGAAATTGTTTTGGGGGTAGACCCGAACCCTACTCGTCGAGCGCTTTCCGATGACACCTCTTTCGTTTTCGTGCGATTCTTGGTTTGGATTTTAGAGGGGGGTTACTAACCCCCCCCCCCGCCGAGATGGGGTGTGAGGATGTGACCGGAAAGACGGCGCGGGTTAATAGCCAGCTGGGAGCTGTGGGTTTTACCTGTGGGTTTTGTGAGGTGGGTTTTACGTCCTTTTCTTTTGTTGGCGCGAAGCCATGAAATACTGTGAAATTTCAGAAATCCGAGGACTTTCCGCTCAAAAGGAGATCACATCTGAGCTGTTTGAAAAACATTCATTAATGCGACACATTTTACGCCATGTCTCGCTTTTCGTCGACGTCACATCTCAGCATTTATGGCCTTTGATGTGTACATCGTACGGAGCCGGGTGTTCTCGGCACGGGGTCAGGTGTTTTTGGCACGGGACCGTGTGTTCTTGGCACGGGACCGGGTGTTCTCGGCACGGGACCGGGTGTTCTCGACACGGGACCGAGTGTTCTCGGCACGGGACCGGGTGTTCTCGACACAGGACCGAGTGTTCTCGGCACGGGACCGGATGTTCTCGACACGGGAACGGGTGTTCTGGGCACGGGACTGGGCGTTCTCGTGGTCGGTGGATTGTTTGGTGAGCCGTGTGACAGCCATCCCCGTGCGTGTGACCTGATGTCAGTGATGTGAGATGATGCTTAGCAACGGGAAGTGATAAAGTGAAGCAAAGTGATCGAGTGAAATGAAGTGATGAAGTGGAGTGAAGCGACACAGTGAGGTGATGTAGTGAAGTAGGTGATGAATTGAAGTGAAGTGATGTGCAGTGACGCAGTCAAGTATGTGCAGTGACGCAGTCAAATGATGTACAGTGATGTAGTCAAGTGATGTAAAGTAATGCATTCAAGTGATAGCTTGTTGATGCCAGGGCATGCAAATGGAGAAACGGAATATCTCATGTTTCTCTACGACAAACTTCAAGCATCCGGCTCGTCAGCAGCTATTATGCTATGCTGGCGCGAATCACGAATCGCACATCAATTGACACGGCCGAAGCGTCTCGGAGTACCTCGGTGCATCAGAATTCCTCGGCTCTCCCTTAGAGTGCCTCGGCTCTCCCACATAGTGTCTCGGCTCTCCCTCAGAGTCCTTCGGCTCTCTCAGTCTCTCGACTCGCACTCAGATTATATCGGCTCTCCCTCACAGAGCCTCGCTACGCTCAGAGTGCCTCGACTCTCTCTCCTCTCAGAGTCCCTCTGCTTAGAGTCCCTCGGCTCCCTCAGAGTCCCTCATGTGCCGATTCAGCTGTACAGGTGGATGGTGCTGCAATGGGATCCCCGTCAAGTGTACTGTTCACGCAGTCTTGCATGTGTATGGTGGAATGCGAGGTTCTGGAGTGCCACAACGCCAGGCCTCCAATGTATTACAGGTAGGTGGAGTGATACTTTCCTCAACGTGGATGCTGGTGAGAGCTCAATTCAGCAGGAGTTGAGGGATCAGTCAGGATCGAATTCTACTACAGATCGTGGTGTGGACCAGAAGATATTCTCTTAGATCTTATGGTGGAAGTGGTAGGAACGTAGAGACAGATGTTCACAGGAAACCAACTGATTTAGGCAGATGTATGAAAGGAAATGGTACTCCACCGATTCATGCCAATTGAGCGCAATACGATGGTATCTAAGGAGAGCGTTCACATATTGTTCTGCCTAACCATTGTTTCACGGAGAATTAGAGAGGGTACGTCAGATACTGATAAATGATGAGTACAGAAAATCCGCCTTCGATGCCGACATGCATACGATGAAAAACAACTGCATGCCCGAAAATGCACAGTCAGAATATATCAATTGGTGGTATTCTACAAGAATATCCTTATTTCAGGATGGTATGTGGACGATAAAAAAAATCCAGGACCTAGCAATGCGGGATTGTATGTACTCTGATCAAAACCAAGATATTCGCCCCGTAATATATCATAGGTATTCCAAACATCTTCCCCGGCGATGAAAAGCAATGCATCCCTTCATGGCCTCAACGCTGAAGTAGACCAATGTAGTTTACCGGTTTCGAATGCAAATCTGGGGACCGTGCAACCCGTGAGATATCTACATTCGTCTGACGTAAACTTCGACGAGCAGACGCTTCACGATGAATTTATGGAAAAAATATACTTTCAGGGCCACCACAACACCGTCATTGCACGACACATTCTGATATCCAACACCACAATACTCACACGATGGAACGGCCGCAGACGGCTCACCACATTATAAACACTGTACATCGGGCCCACCACATCCATTATCAACATATAAACCGAGCAGCTGACACGATACCACTGTGTGACAGAGCTGTGTTGCAGTGACGAAGGTATGTATGTATTTTGCTAAATGAGGCGCATTTCACACGTGTTGAAATTATTTACGGTTGTGTTGTATGCAGACAGTAATCAAACTCTGCTACACCCATCACGCTCACCTCCAACTCTGGGTTGGAGGTGAGCTCTGTCATGCTCTGGGTTCCTGACCACATGGGGATACCGGGCATCGAGCGGGCGGATGAGCTCGCTCGGCGAGCGAACGACCTACCAACCGCCCTAAACCTACCGGTACCCCGGTGACATTCTGTCCCTCACAAATCAGTTATTTATAGAATATCTCCAGGCATGCAGGAATCACAACACCACACATTTGCACCACATTAAGTCCTTTCTCGCCACATGGCCTTCCTCGACAACACACACACGCGCACTCGAAATCCCTTTCGCTCGGGTCCGACTCGGACACACAACACTCGCCCACGATTTCCTCTTCCGCCAGCTTCGCCTTGCCAAATGTGTGGCGTGCATAACTCTGTTGAACATTGTGTGCTTATCTGCCTTACATACCAATTGCAACTTCGCCCTCTCCTTTCTTACATTGCTCAACATCGGATTCCACTTTCGCTGCAAAGCCTTCTCGGTAACAAGCACCATATGACCGCTATTCTATATTAGCCAAGTCAAGTTGTTGCGCTACTTCGCGTTTTGTTAGTCTTCGCTAGGTGCTAGGTTCAGACGGGATGCATTTTTTCTGAATTCTTAACTGATCCTTCATTTCATAGCCAAACAAAGCCACTTTTCCCGCTTTATTTAATATTGCACACCCAACATGATTGAACGATGGTGGGAACATTTATTTGTGAACTGTAATCTTCACAAATAAATGCTGTGCAGGCATGGCCAGAAGATATACTAGCCCAAGACCTGTCAGCTGTTCTGGCTCCCAAGGCAAGTCCGAGGCGCATCAACCCAGTAAGCATCTCCTGATTGGATCATCAGCACTATCCGACCCAGCTGCGGACGATGGGCGGATGCGGACGGATGTTGCGGGTGGCGGTCCGTGGTCAGCTATAGACACCATCCGCCACACCCGGGAGGACGGTGTCAGCTAAATGCTGGAGTGTGGACATCAGGTGTGTAGCACAGCGGCCGTGCTGGGGCGGAGACCGCCTGCACTGCGGGGAGCCGTGCCGACACAGTGGTATTTATCACTCATGAATCTCTTGGGACACCGAGGAGTACTTGTTCCACTCAGCATCGGGTGCACATGTACGCTCCCATCACCTGCACTAATCACACTGAGCCACTAACTAATCACATTGGGTAACTCACTAAGCACACGGAGTCACTTACTAATCACACGAAGCCACTCACTAATCACACGGGGTCACTCACTAATCACACGGAGCCTCTCACTAATCACACCGAGTCACTCACTAATTACACGAAGCCACTCACTAATCACACGGGGTCACTCACTAATCACACGGAGCCATTCACCAATCACTCGGAGCCACTCACTAATCACACGGAGCCACTCAGAGTTATGACCACACAGTTGGGTGCAGAGCCAGATATCTGTTGTGTCGGTAGCGTAGTGACCAGAGTCGGCGATAACTCGTGGTCACTCAGGCGACAAGATTGGCTTTCCTCAGAAATAGGTAGCTGGAAATTGTGAGCACAGGTGGCAAAACGATAACAAGAATGTTGACACGCGTGCAGGACGGCTGAGGTCGATATTTTCGTGAACACTATAGAGGCAAATACTGTGCAATTGCCACAAATAAGTACCACAGTGTTGTGAGTCCAATATCTCACCACTTGAACCTCAGCAGGTCACATTTCAATGCTTGCGGCATTCGTTTATGTGACAAAATTCGCCCCCTGATGCGGTACGCAATCCCCAGCCCTATTAACCCACGATATATAAGTAACAGCACCTGCAGAGCTGCCAGCCTACTCCAATAATTAACAAGTTGTTCAATCAACCAAATACCACAATACAAAAGTGGCAATGATTCGGGAGTCCCGTCCAGGTCGCGACAGAAGCCCGTCGAGGTCGCGACAGAGACTCGTCGACATCGCGACAGGACCCGTCGAGGTCACGACAGACTCGTCGACATCGCGACAGGAGACTCGTCGAGGTCGCGACAGGAGACTCGTCGAGGTCGCGACAGGAGACTCGTCGAGGTCGCGACCTCCAACTGGTTGACGTGCCCGCTCAAGCTCCGCTCGTATGTGTTGCGATGTTGGCCGTCAGACAAGATATCACGGGGCTCAATCAGTGCACGTGGCCACCACTAAGTGCCCGTCGCCGCTGCTCGCCGGAGCCACGCCAGTCTGGTGATGGTGGGATACGAACGATGGGGGAGACGGTGATACAGGGGCAGACGGTGACACAGACGGTGGCCCATTGAATGCTATGTGGGAACAGTGTAGTTTTGTTCACATGGGGATGGCACTGCAGGTGCAGGCGGGGTTGGTGATTGCTTCGGCAATACATGGAGGGCTGGGGACGAGGCTAGGGTCGACCCTCGGGTCGAAGGATCCCACTTGAATGCCAAGAACTTCCGATTTAAAATATATCGAGCGAAGTAGTACAAATATTAACACGCGCCCTGGAGGGGGGGGGGGGAGCGAAATCCGCCCACCCCTCCGGTTTTTCGTAGATAACTCCAGGTTTTACAGGCCAATATAAGTAATTGTTTGTGTACCTGCTAATAAATGACCGCCGCGTTGTTTAAAGGAGGAAAAATGAAAATAGACCGAAAATATTTCGATTTAGGGGTCGCTAAAGTAAAAAAATGTTCTCAGCGCCAGACCGCATATATCGGCTCTGATGCGCTTCCCGTATATTGGCAAAAAGAAAGTGCCCTTGGAAAAACTAGCGACTTGTTTGATGTATATTGCTATGCTATATTGCTTTAAGGTCATGTCAGGTCACCGAGGTCAAGTTAGGTCAAGTTCATGACAGGCTAACACAAGTCCTGGAGGGGGGTTGGCGAAATCAGCCCACTCCTCCGATTTTTCGTACGTAACTCGGCCAATATTTTTACGCGTACCTGCTTAGAAATGACCGGCGCATTGTTTGAAGGAAGAAACATGAAAACCGGCCGAACATTTTTTCAAGTTAGGGGCCGTTAAAGGAAAATAAATTCGCAGTCCCAGACCGCAAAAATCGGCGCTGATGCGCTTCCCGGATATTGGCGAAAGAGAAGTGTTCTTGACAACACTAGCGACTTGTTTGATGCATATTCCTATGCTATATAATTTAAAAGTCATGTTAGGTCGCCGAGGTCAAGTCAGGTCAAGTTCATGCCAGGCTAATGGAACCAAACTTGGTCAACTGGAATGTTGTCATAAATGTAAATGACTGTCATGTGATTGATGTCACTTTGCATGCTACTCCCTATACATCCCGAAATCTACTGTTTGCCATTGTGTGCCTAAGCATTTCCATACTTTATTCATGTATTTCACTCCTTTTTTGCGAAGCCGATTGTGCTGAGCCGCCCAACGGAGCAGTCGGGTGGCCAGCCCGATTCCGGTAACTGGAGCAGGTAATGACCTGATAAAGTGCTCCTATATAGGTGACCTGCGGTTAAATGGCGGATCTGATATCTGTATTACATCATTAGCAATGTCCAAAACATCATCAATACCAATTGTGAGGCATTTAAACACAACCACAGTGATCCGTAACAATGACCAGCCAAACCACGCAAAACCAGAACATTTTGTTATTTTGACCACATTTGACCTTTAATATTTTTGACCTAAGGTCATCAAATTTGCACACAACAGAGTTCACTATCGTACCCATCAACCCTGCGAATTTCATTGCTCTAGTCTCAGTAGGAGCCGAGATCTTAGGGGGCGGAGTCCGCCACCCCATCCAGTGCGTGTAATTTTTCGGGGCCTCCAGGGTGCGTGCTAATAAAGCTGACTCATGACGCAGGCCAGCTGTTGAGCATTAGCATGTCCATCAACTAAACATGGGGTAGAGGACGATGGTAATAAGCAAAACTTCCTGGAGGATATGCTCGTTATGCTCGTTAACAAAAGGAAATTCATAGATAATGAATATCTACTCCATAAAATTGGCTTATTATTTCTGTATTGAGAGACTGGCATAGACATGCATGCATAAATGAATACACGCGCATACATATAGTACATATATATATATATATATATATATATATATATATATATATATATATATATATATATATATATATATATATATATATATAGGGGAGCGAGCGCATGTTTTGGTACGAGCAAGCTCCCCACTCTCATCTCGATTTTATAAATCGACACTCATGACCACTATCAGCTGGAGTATATCCGGCTAGTAATGACGGAATGGCATTCTTCCTCAATTCCTTAATCAAGTATTCGAACAACCTGCGGATGCAATATATTCTCAGATTTGATACATTTCACCCGCTTGCCCGATGGTGGAGTGCATCGGCTTGACGTAGTGATGGCAAATATCGCTTCCAAAAACCCCACGCACGACTTGAAGAGTTGCCAATAGTTTGCATTGCGCTCGACTCTTGTCTCAGGGTACGTTTTGCACACGACTTACGGCAAAACAGCTCTCTCTCTCTTTCCGGCAAAGGCAATACGCTTACTTTATATCTTCAGTCCATGTTTCGGCAGCACCTTGTGAATCAGGCTGTCCGTGGCCGTGCTGACAGCGCCTGGGCTGCTAAATGTGTCCTAATCTGCTGAACAATCCGATTGTGTGGTGGGGTTACGTAGCAGACAACTATTGCACCGCTGCGGCAGGGAGGGGCCATACAACCCATTGTGATCACTGACAATGGTGGCTGGCCTGGTAAGCAGCCTCCTCGGATTGCGAGTTCACCGGTGACGACATCGACCCCACCGCTCCGGTCGATAGTACCGCACAGTACCGCACAGTATCGACAAGTACCGCACAGTACCGACCAACCGCACAGTACCGCACAGTACCGCACAGTACCGACCAACCGCACAGTACCGCACAGTACCACACAGTACCGACCAACCGCACAGTACCGCACAGTACCGCATAGTACCGCACAGTACCGACCAGTACCGCACAGTACTGCACAGTACCGCACAGTACCGCACAGTATCGCACAGTACCGCACAGTACCGACCAGTACCGCACAGTACTGCACAGTACCGCACAGTACCGCACAGTACCGCACAGTACCGCACAGCACCGACCAGTACCGACCAGTATCGCACAGTACCGACCAACCGCAGAGTACCGCACATTATCGACTAGTACCGCACAGTACCGCACAGTACCGCACAGCACCGACCAGTACCGACCAGTATCGCACAGTACCGACCAACCGCAGAGTACCGCACAGTACCGACTAGTACCGCACAGTACTGCACAGTACCGCACAGTACCGCACAGCACCGACCAGTACCGACCAGTATCGCACAGTACCGACCAACCGCAGAGTACCGCACAGTACCGACTAGTACCGCACAGTACCGACCAACCGCACAGTACCGCACAGTACCGCACAGTACCGCACAGCACCGACCAGTACCGACCAGTATCGCACAGTACCGACCAACCGCAGAGTACCGCACAGTACCGACTAGTACCGCACAGTACTGCACAGTACCGCACAGTACCGCACAGCACCGACCAGTACCGACCAGTATCGCACAGTACCGACCAACCGCAGAGTACCGCACAGTACCGACTAGTACCGCACAGTACCGACCAACCGCACAGTACTGCACAGTACCGCACAGTACCGCACAGTACCGCACAGTACCGACCAGTATCGCAAACGCACAGTACCGCACAGTACCGCACAGTACCGCACAGTACCGCACAGTACCGCACAGTACCGCACAGTACCGCACAGTACCGCACAGTACCGACCAGTACCGACCAGTACCGCACAGTACCGCACAGTACCGCACAGCACCGACCAGTACCGACCAGTATCGCACAGTACCGACCAGTACCGACCAGTATCGCACGGTACCGACCAACCGCAGAGTACCGCACAGTATCGACTAGTACCGCACAGTACCGACCAACCGCACGGTACCGCACAGTACTGCACAGTACCGCAGAGTACCGCACAGTACCGCACAGTACCGCACAGTACCGCACAGTACCGCACAGTACCGCACAGTACCGCACAGTACCGCACAGTACCGACCAACCGCACGGTACCGCACAGTACCGCACAGTACCGACCAACCGCACAGTACCGCACAGTACCGCACAGTACCGCACAGTACCGACCAACCGCACAGTACCGCACAGTACCGCACAGTACCGCACAGTATCGCACAGTACCGCCCGCACCGTCCACACAGACCACACTAAGTCTCGGTACAGGAGCCAGGTAGTCGGTGTGAGCGTGGGAGCGGAGGGACTTTTGCGAGCAATTCTCTATCTGATGTGCTGGTGCAGAATTTCTGGCTCTGAATAACACACAGTAGTGCATCCAGGATTTCATAAACGGGGGGGGGGATGCGACGGCAAAATACGGTGAAATGTGAAACAAGATGAATCGTCGTGATAATAGAATTGCATCCGTGGTGCACCTTCTCACGGTTCATAGGGCATGAGAGGTGATAACTGCACCTCCAATGTTATTGATGCCAAGCATAATACCTATGGGAATTCCAGTAAGTGTTCCTTTCGCATGGACCGAAAATAATGGCACTCAACCTCCCCCCCTGCTTCCATTCATTTTGTAGCAGTTTCATCCCCAGTCCTTGTTCGCAATAGATCAGGCAGCATTAGTCAACCCTTAGGAGCCAATTCATAATGTCGCATTATAGCCAGTAATGCATTCAGTATCACATTGCATATTGAATAAATAGTATTACCAGGATGCATTGTTAAGTATTATTGTACGCATTATATGTTCTAAACCGACTATCGTCATCGTGCACCTATTCAACTATGTATATTTACAAAGCGCAAGGCATTTTGATGTCAATTTGCAAGGATACCTACTTGTATCTATATTATAATGGAATGCTGTCGCCAAATAAAACCAACCTCCATATCGAAATTGTTTGTATCTATTCCTCAAACATAGATGCAGGAAAACTTAAAGCTATTCGAGAGACCCCCTATCAGGCATATTTCTGTTGAACGGGGAGGGATGCATTCAAAACAATTGCGAGTTGCATGGCAGGTAGCATGGTTGGTGTGCATGTGTTTCGTAGTGTGAGACGGTTTCCAGTGCTTATTGTATCATTATAAAGTGCTTGCAGAGGACAAGTCTTGTTAACGTGATACCATTGGCGAAGCGGGGACTTTATTGAGGAGGCCATCAACAGTTTCGGTCCCAATGGAATTAGTGCCCGTTTTCTCACTGGGAGAAGTGGAACCCGAGAGAGGACCAGGCATGAGCTCTGAGTTGTGAGCTTAAATCTAAGTCTAAGTCCAAGCCCCCAGACCATCGGAGAAGGCCCGAGCCGACAAGAAGGGCAATTGTACTAACGGAAACACCTAAGCCGATAAGAACGGCCCCGGACAGACGGAGGAGGCTTCGGGCTGTTGCAAGGGCTCCTGGCATGACAGAAACCCCTCCGACCAATTCAGAAGATATCTGAGCCGGCGAAGAGGGTTCCTGGATCGACGGAAAGTGCTCCTGGTCACCAGAAAGGATTCATAGACTACTAGTGTGGGTGGAGCCTCCATTAAAGGATCCCTGTGCCGTCAGAGTGGCCCAAGCTCATATGAAGGGGCCTGGGCTGACTGACTCGACCTCAGATCATTGAAGGGCCCTTGGCCTGACGGAGAAGGTTTCGACTAGTAACGAGGGTCCCTAGGTCAACAGTGAGGGCTCCTGAATAGTGAAGGAACTGATGTAACTAACAATTGGCTCATCATACGAAGGGCCCTTAAAATGTGTACGTCATCTTAGGCAAATCCCGTGTGTGTTCCTGGGCAATGGGCCCTTCATATCGGCTCCTTTCCCGGACCGCTAGAGATTCTCTCCGTCTACCCAGTGACCATCTCCGTCCGCCTAAGAGCCCTCCTCGTTGACTCGGGGCTCGATTTACTGATCAGGCCTTCCCGTCAGCCTGGAGCTATTCCAACTATGCGAAGGTCATGCGTTGGTCTGGAGGCCCTTCATGTTGCCCCGGACCAGGTCCCCGGAGTCTGCCAGTGAACACTCTTGGTCGACTCGGATAAACTGGCCTCATCGTCCCAAAGCCATCTTCATCAACCCGAGGTTCCCTTCGTCGGCCCATGGGTTCTTCACGTCGCCACGGGGCCTCTCACGTTGGCTCAGGGTCCCTTTAATTGTTGGCACTGGAGCCCTCTCTGGTCGCATGAATGCCCCTGGGGCAAAATGCTTATTGTGTTTCGTCATGGCCTATGCTAAATACAACGTACCGAACCTCCCCTTGAGCCTGCACAAAGGGTCTTGAAAGGCTCCTAGAAGAACGCATGAGCCGAACCACACAGATCGCACAGATAATGCGGCAGATACATATACAAGGCAGATACACAAACAAGGCAGATACGCAAGCAAAATATTGCCGCACATTTGACACACACTATTCATATTGACACCTTATCGGTTAGCATTTCGAAAATAATAAGAGGCAATACGACAACCATATGCAAACCTTAAACATTATTTATTCTGCTATGTGGCAAATGCTTTAGCGAGGTGTGCGTATGTCTTGCTTTGTGTGTTGATTATTTGTGTGCCATCTGTAATGTAAATTTTATCAGGCGTTGCCAGCCGCCATTTGTCATCACATTTGAATATGCCCATATACACGCACGCACGCACGCACGCACGCACGCACGCACGCACGCACGCACGCACACACACACACACACACACACACACACACACACACACACACACACACACACACACACACACACACACACACACACACACACACACACACACACACACACACACACGCACGCACGCACGCACGCACGCACGCACGCACGCACGCACACACACAGATATACACACACGCACACACATACATATATATATATATATATATATATATATATATATATATATATATATATATATATATATATATATACAGCATCCCCAAGGCTACGCACAACGAGGGGAAGAAACACAATGGTGCTCACGTGGTATGATGTGTTTTTTGATGATGAACACGTGGTCGTCACGATCAATGCGTGACTGCTCGTGGAAGAAACCGAGAGAGTGGATGATCTCGTGGATTGGCTTGCCAATGGAGACGAAGCAGCGCTTGGATCTTCCGTCGGGAGGCTGGAGCGACACGATTTGTGCACCGCCCAGCTTGCCGATAAACGACCAACAGCTGTAAAAACCAGAGGTCACTTGTACAAGAGCTGTCGAGACAAGAGGTCACGTGCACTTCCAGCCTGCAACTGTCGAGACAAGAGGTCACGTGCACATCCAGCCTGCAACTGTCGAGACAAGAGGTCACGTGCACATCCAGCCTGCAACTGTCGAGACAAGAGGTCACGTGCACTTCCAGCCTGCAACTGTCGAGACAAGAGGTCACGTGCACATCCAGCCTGCAACTGTCGAGACAAGAGGTCACGTGCACATCCAGCCTGCAACTGTCGAGACAAGAGGTCACGTGCACTTCCAGCCTGCAACTGTCGAGACAAGAGGTCACGTGCACATCCAGCCTGCAACTGTCGAGACAAGAGGTCACGTGCACATCAAGCCTGCAAATGTTGAGACAAGAGGTCACGTGCATATCCAGCCTGCGGCTGTCGAGACAAAAGGTCACGTGCACATCCAGCCAGCAGATATCTAGACGAGAGATCATGGTACATCACAGCAGCAGCTGATAGAATGAGAGGTCATGTGCACATCCAGCCGGCAGCTGCCGAGACAGGGTCATGGTATGAGGTCATATTTGTCATATTTGTCCTATTTGGTCATATTGTCACAAGAGGTCATATTTGAACTGGGAAGTACAGGAGAAGAGAACATGTGCATTTGCATCCAGCCGGCAGCGCGTAAGGCATGTGCGTCAATCTCCACCAAAGTTCACTTTACTCCATAGACACACTATGTGCTGTTCGGAGCTGGTAAAGCAACTGCACAGTTGGTAGTACTGTCGCCCAATGCACTTCAGCAGCTCCTACTCTGACAGTTCCCAGTTTCTTTCGCAGCATTGTGCTGCGAATATCAACTAGACGGTGTCAGTACACTACTTGCAACACCGTGATTCACACAATTATCGTTCAGGGTATTGATTGGTTCACGGTATTTAATTTCCGTTCATATGTTAGCTGTTTCCATTTGAACTCTGGAAGGACGCATCTATTGCCACATCACGCAGTATGATGCAGATATACAATTTCTACTTACCCAGCGGGCTGCTTAGCAGTCCAGGTCACCAGATAGTTTCTACTTACCCAGCGGGCTGCTTAGAAGTCCAGATCACCAGATAGTTTCTACTTACCCGGCAGGCTTCTTGACGGGCCAGATCACCAGATAGTTTTTCGCTTCCCCATCCCAGGGAAGAAACTTGATGCAGGTCATAAAATTCAAAATATCGAAGGCTTTTTCAATTACCAACCTCTCTTTCATTCCTGAAAAAAACACCAAGACATATCAACTCGGGAGCCTTCATCGCCACTTTGATGCAACACATGTGAGCATGAATGGGAGAAGTCATGAAAACCTTGATCCAAACTTCCTGGCAACATCAACTCTAAACTCTGATCAGCACAAGTAGGTTGATGTAACCCAGCTCACACAAGGGTTTCCACGTTCACGACAAGTCACAACTCGGCCAGCATGCTTACACTACACAGGCACTGGCTTTCTTCCAGGTCATGCGAAGTCATTGAGGCAGCTTGACCCAGCTGACGTTTATCGACATATAAGTCACTCCGGGGTTAGTTTGGACGCTGTCATTGAGGGTGACGTCAGTTTTCACTGCTGGACACTAAGAATGGTGCTTTCTTGCAACATCTCGGAACCTTCGAGACCAGATCAACACTTTATGAAAAGCTCAGCCTGTGAGAGAAGGTAACAATTGTCTCATCGTTAGTATACAAAGATGCCGTGGAATGTAATAATGAACCCTTCCAGCGCATATCTGCTAGTTACCCTGCTTAGAGAGCCAACGACTTGATGTATATTCTGACGGAACAGTTAGCACTACAAGCAAACATGAAAATATTGGCAGGAAGGTAAGGTTGACACTCAGATACACAGGGAAATACTGGGAGGAAGGAACTTCACAGTGACTACACCTCTTCCCTACCCCCTCACATGTATACTGCCATACCTCTCGGACGTCCCCTCCATTGGTAGAACATTTCATTGTGATACCTCTACCGAGGGGCGAATTTAATAAAAAAAATAGTCGAAAACATACTATCTGCCGAATAAAAATTACGACAAATGTGCTTCCAGAAGGAAGTCCAATACCATCATGCCCTTCGCAGTCTACACCAAAGGATATGAATCTGGATCCCTGTGGCTTCAGTGTCTGGAAGTCGTCATACTCGATCGAGGCTTCTTGTATATCAGCACGAATTCCATGGTGGTGCAAATGCCACGTCGCTGCAAACATCTCCCTCAGCCGCACCAGGAAATTGTGTAGCACTCAACCATTTAATTTTCCCGCCTTGTCGTCCTAGGGTAAGCCATTGCATCTAGGGTAAGCCATTGCAACTGGCATCTGAATTAACATCCTTGCTAAATATAAGTACTCCTTTATATCCGATACTCACTATATCTGTCACTGATGACGTAGTGCACGATGTTGTTCTCCCATTTACGCTCGGGGAAGACATCGTTGTTGAGAGCAACACGAAACTGCGCTATCTGAAAATACATGTCATCTGAGTACTGGGATGATACATGGAATGTGGGCTTGGAAGCATATATGTAGTGCCTAGTCTTAAAATATGCGCGATCATGTCTAGAACCATGTTGTGGCTATATTCACACATACCAATACACACACTTGAACACACCTACACATAGACACACACACACATACACACACACACACATACACACACACACACACACACACATACATACACACACACTCCAGTGGTGCTGGCACAACCATCACGGCCTGGCCACACCGGTGGCGACACAACCATCACACTCCGGCTACCACCGTGGTGGCACAACCATCACTGTCCGGCTACTCCGGTGGCGACACAACCATCACGCTCCGGCTACTACGGTGGTGGCACAACCATCACTGTCCGGCTACTCCGGTGGCGACACAACCATCAGCTCCGGCTACTACGGTGGTGGCACAACCATCACTGTCCGGCTACTCCGGTGGTGACACAACCATCACCGTCCGGCTACTCCGGTGGTGACACAACCATCACCGTCCGGCTACTCCGGTGGTGACACAACCATCACTGTCCGGCTACTCCGGTGGTGACACAACCATCACCGTCCGGCTACTCCGGTGGTGACACAACCATCACGGTCCGGCTACTCCGGTGATGGCACAACCATCACTGCCCGGCGACTCCAGTGGTGGTACAACCATCACCGTCCGGCTACTACGGTGGTGGCACAACCATCACTGTCCGGCTACTTCGGTGTTGACACAACCGTCACGGTCCGACTATTCCAGTGGTGTACCATTTAAGACATTGAAGAACGGCTAGTTGGATGGGAGTCTGGGTTTTCGGAGTAAGGCGACGAACGCTATCTATTGGCACACTGGTATATTTGATGGACCATCAAGCTGCCTTTATAATTTACATACTTATTTAGTTTATATTCGTCTTGCATGAGTTCCAGGTATGCCACCCAGTTGCAACTCATATATACGCACTCATGCGTTAACTATTGCTGATTCAGCACATCCAGACACATATTGATGCATGCCTATATACAGCACGCTAATGGAATGAGTGCTGACAAAATAACACGCACAAATAACAACAACCACAATGGCTTCAGAACTGCCGAAACGTTCTTGGTGTAATGGCACGTTAAATAGTTTGCTAAGACACTGCTGGCAAAATTACGGACCTAATTATTTTATACCATCATCAACAGCATTCCGTTCATTATTTTTGATTGGGATATGGTTTATATATAATTAATGGTGACTATGGTTGGCGGCGATTTGAGTCGCCATGGCGGGGGTCGGGGTGGGTGGGTCGCCATAGTGGGGGACGGAAGGTCGCATCGTCATGGCGGGGGATGAGAGGACACAAACCTTTTAATTATAGCATTGCCTATGGCGTTGCATGCATGCAATAATCGACCTAAAACTATCCCCTGTTCCTTTCCAAAATATGTGGCGGCATGCTGGTGGAAATGCAAGTCGTCGTGAGCCCCATGCATGTGTGCACGAGATTGGTGCGTTGGTGTGGTGACTCACCTGGTGCGGTGGGTAGGCGATGTCGCCCTCGAACAGCCCGGGCGACACCTCCGAGTCGAAGTCCTCCAGCGCGCCGCCCGCCTCAAACGGATTGTCCAGGGCTGCCGGGTCTGCCACGGTCCGCACCAAATTAACATGGCAAAGGTTAAATGTACCAACAGTGCAAGTAGTCGTGCCAGTAGTTACTGACTACTGCACCTAAGAGCAGTAGTCGCCGCACAAGTTTATCTCAGCAGCACGGATATTACACCGGGCTGGTCAAGAATAGAGCACGCTTCTCGAAAAATAAAACGGCAGTGCTACACTTATAGGCCATTTTGCAATTGTAACATAATACACAGATGCGTTTTTTAATTATTATTTACTGTTTACATTCTTGGCATTGTTTTAGCTTGGGTGTGGTCTTTCTGTGGCAACTTCATTATTGGCTAACAGTGCACTGTTAGTCTGTGAAATTGCTAGAGTATCACGAGTATTGTTGGCTTCGATAAGTGTTCAGACCTACGAGAACCACACTGCATATCGGAGGAGACGGGGGCCGCACCTAAGAACTCCCTAAACGACGGCGTGCCTGCTGCACTGCTGCCGAGTTGCTCCAGCTCCTGGTCGTAGGCCTGCTCCAGCTGTTGGAGCAGCGCGTCCACGTCCTGCTGCGTGACACTCCTGGTGCCGACCTCCAGGAGCACGACCAGGAGCTGCGCCACCAGGAGCGGCAGTCGGCAGGAGAGCCGCATCTGGCGGTCAGACCATTTTACAGGTGGTGGGATGGCACCGTGCCGGTCAACCTGTGCACACACTACGTGATCATCACACTGCATGATGGGGACGAGTGGCCTAGGGGTAAGTTGCTCGTCTCACAATCGAAAGGCTGTGGGTTCGAGTCTCACCTGTCGCTACTCTTCGCCCGCGACCAATCGGCGTGAGAGACTGGCGACGTTATATGACTTAACGGTCGATGTGTCGTAAACCAATAACCAACCGATCACACTGCATGATCACAACACTACATAAACAGCATACTGTATGATCACACACTACGTCAGCATCACGCTGCATAAACAGCATACTGCATAATCACATAATTCGTGAGCATCACACTGCATAATCACCACACTACATTATCATCGCATTAAACGATTGCCACACTACATGATCACCACACTACATGATCAGGATGTAAAGCCACAGTTAGCACTCTTGGCAATACGGCTAGATTATTTTCACTTACACAATCAGGGGCGTCGCCACCGGGGGGGCAGAGGGGGCAATTGCCCCCCCCTGCCGTGAGACTGGGGGGCGCCGCCCCCTGAAATTTGAGGAGGCCCCCAGGACGAAAAGGAGGCCCCTAGGACGAAAGCGAAACCCCCAGGACGAAAAGGAGGCCCTCAGGACGAAAACGAAACCCCAGGACGAAAAGGAGGCCCTCCAGGACGAAAAGGAGGCCCTCCAGCCCTCAGTTTCCCATTCCCGAACCATACTAAGGGCCTAAAAACAATAGGAGGCCCTAACACAATGGAGGCCCCTTTTCGGGGAGTAGGAGGCCTCCTTTCGATCTCGCCCCCTGGAAGAATTTCGTGGCGACGCCACTGTACACAATGAACGTGCACATTGTACATACTTTATCAGTGCTTTTAGAGCAAATTTGCAGTCGGTGTGTATGTCTGCGCGCGTGAGCTTGTGTGCCCGCGGGCGCGTGCTTGTGCGCATGAGTAAGTGTTTTTGTGCGTAGCTGAATGTGTGCGTGCGTGTATACATGCACGCACATCCGTGTATGGTCGCCATAACTCCTGGATGCTGTAGCGATTGTTGAGTACATGTGCCAATGGCTGCTGCATTGGATTACCCCTTGATCACCGTTACTCATAGATCATGTAGTAATTGTTGAGTGCGTACGCCAATAACTGCTTCAAGATGGTAAGGAAGTTTACATACAATTACTATTTACCATGCGATTAATTTCTTCGTTGGGGGATGGACGGGTAGGGATGGGTGGAGTCCAGGAGTGTAACCTCTTTCTGCAAAGGCGCGCAGTACCATGCATTATCCATTGCACTATATACTACTGCTTCCCAGCGCCGTGGCGATTTTAGGACACGGCGGTAGGACACTCGCAAGGACCCCTAGGAACGCTCCCGGGCTTTTATGACCGCGGATCCTTACGGATGCCAACGGATGCTGGCAGACGCCTACGAACATTTACGAACGAACGCGGGCCCGTCTGAGGGCCCTTACTGCCGTCTGCAGCCCCTTACGAAAGTCTCCGGGCCCCTACGGCCCCTACGAACGCCGACCGGCCATTACCAACGTATTCGGGCCCTCAGAGTCGTGTAGAGTCCCTTGCAAACGTATACAAACCATTACGGATACACACGGACACCCTACGAACGGCAGTATTTTGTCTGCCGTTGCTCAGGAAGTTGGCTTACAACTGCATCCTTCGCTAATTTAACCATAACGCCAATTTGCCCTCTGGCATTCAATCGTCGGCTGCCATATACAGTAGAGCTGAGTGTAGTCTCCGCGTAAATCAGAAAGTGTATTGCAATTTACTGATGTTCGTAAGTTTAATTTTACTTATTTCAGCATTGTTGACGGTAAAACCTATTTCGTTATTAAAACTGACGTAATAATTATGCTTAGTGATCGCTTTTCATGTATGCGGATCATTATGCCAGGTCTTCTCTCCCTCTATCTCCTTCCAGGTCTCTTTCCTGAGACCTGGGACCTGCGAGCAAAGTTCCGCTGTAAAACCGACTAATGTGTGAATCGATAATGGTCAGGGAGAAGATCGTGATCGACATGCGAAATTTATTACTATGGACGTTGATTGGTGCTGAAAACACTTGTGAGAAAAGGAATGCTGATCACTTTCCTCTTATTTTGTCGTTGCTGCGCCAAATATGAGTACACCCGGACTAACGCTCATGAGTTTCAGCATGCGCCTGGTTGTATGTGGCAAGATGTATGTGGTAAGGAGGCAGCGGCGAAGTTCCAAACCAAGATACCTTTGTTAGATAGGTACCTACCTTTATTTATTTACGGTCCCAATCATGCTGCGTTTTGTGCGGCAGTCGCTTCATTCTCGAGTTTAAGCGTTCGCTTTTGCAAGAGCGTACGTGCAAGGTATTTCACGTTGTCCTTATACAGTTTAGAATTCAGTTCTAGGGGGGTGAAATGTAGCCAATAGGAAAGCCTGCTAAAGCGGCGGCGGGATAATGTTCTATTGACGTAAATCTGAAGCGTGCCTTTTTAAATTGTATGGGTGGAGCTATGACATAGGTACCTAGTTTCCTCATTGGTTATAGGTTTGCACTGGAGCAATCTAGGTTGTGTGAAATCTCCAGTAGCATTTAAATCATAAATTTATGAAAGTAATGAATGTTTTTGTTCTGTTCTTGTGCACTCCATGCCAAATCCCATGCATGACAGTTCTTTGATACTTTGAAGTGAGTATGAATTAATCAGTGGTAGTACTGAAGAAGCTGTATGTTAAATAGTCTGTGCATTATCATTAGTAACTAAGGAAGGCATCATCATCTAGTTAGCTGATGAAAGTCTAGTCTGTTTTACAGCAGCAATTTGCTCTTCAGTCTACTAGCCTTTGAGCCTTCCAAGTCAATCCTCCCTTCAATCCTCATCTTCCATGTCAACTAAGCATTCCAGACATAAACTAAAAAAGTATGTTGAAGAACATTTAATATTAATAAGAATTTATTTTCATCAATTTTCTCTGGCTTTTCACTGAAAACAAATTGTTCCTCATGGTGAGAATAAAACAATTCAGTATCAGTCTGTGCATAAGCATTCCATTCCTGGGATGTATTGTGAATATTTACTAGTTTTGTGCTGTCAGCATGTCAGGAGTTTCAGGTATCCATTTATAAACTTGGTTGACATGGATTAAGTATAATTTTTTTATCATTTCCTCTACCATTGCTCAGAAAGTTTACTTATAACCTCATCATTTGCTAATTTAACCACAGTGCCAATTTGTCATCTGGTAGTCATTTGCTGGCTATCATATTATGTAGATCTGTGTGCAATCTCCACATAAATCAGAAAGCATATTACAATTTGCTGATCTTTGTAAGTTTAGTTCTACTTATATTCAAAAGTGTCAATAGTAAAACAAATTTGGTTATTCAAACTGATGAGATAATTATATTTCCTAGTCACCTTTAATTAATGCACATCAATATGCCAAGTCTTCACCCTCTATCTTGTTCCTTAGACCACATGACCCGGGGGTAAATTTCTGCTGTAAAACTGATTTCTCACTCCTTTCCCTGTGTTGAAAATTTTACCCTGCAGAACCTAGTATTTTAATAGTTGTTGGCTTTTTCAAGTCAATTAGTATCTAGCTACCTTCCTACTCATGACACATGAAACCTTACTGCTGACTACCCAGTGACAAATTATTCACGAAATAGGGTGGAATTTACCACTTTCTGAACACTCAATCGACATCCTTCTTCAAGAAATATCGGCATCCTGCTCCCGGATATGAACTATTCATGTCTCCTTTCTAACGGTATCTAGTTTATGAAATATAGCTCTTCCTAAATTTTAAAACTCAAAATAAATGATAAATGTCCAGTCATAATTACCTACACCATCAACTCGAATTTTAGTATGAAAGACATCAAAAGTATTTTAAATTACAGTACTTACATATCAAATTTCGACATCCTGCTATGCTCATATCAGGAAAATAAAGCCAAATAAGGCAGCAGGACCTGATGATATTTATGCTAGGGTGTTGCGGGAAACTGAAAAGGAACTGGCATTTCCACTTAGTATAATATTTTGTAGATCAGTTTCACATAATGAAATTCCAACCGATTGGAAAAGGGCAAATGTAGTTCCTATTTTCAAGAAAGGAGAAAGAGGGAAAGTTGAAAACTATAGGCCAATAAGTCTCACATCCCTAGTCTGCAAGGTACTCGAATCAATTATCAAGGATAGAATAGTTAGTTATCTGGAAGGTAGCAGATTGATTCAAGATACTCAACATGGATTTAGAAAAGGACGATCGTGTCTCACAAACCTCTTGGACTTTTTGAACTTCGCCACAGAACAATTTGATCAGGGAAATCAGGTTGATGTAGCATATCTTGACTTTAGTAAGGCCTTTGACAAGGTACCCCATAAATGGTTAATGATACAGCTTCAGTCCCATGGTATTGCAGGTAGCATCTTAAAATGGATAGAGTTGTGGCTTTCAGATAGACAGCAAAGAGTGATGCTAAATGGTACAAAGTCATCATGGCAAAATGTTCTTAGTGGAGTCCCCCAGGGGTCAGTATTAGGGCCATTACTGTTCATTATATTTGTAAATAACATTGAAAGTGGCCTAAACAGTAAAGTTGTGAAATTTGCAGGTGATTTGAAGGTCTTTAGGGCAATAACAGGTCAGGATGAGCATATCTCGCTGCAAAAAGACTTAGACAAACTTGTGAAGTGGTCCGAAGAATGGCAAATGAAATTTAACTTTGATAAGTGCAAAATCATGCATGTAGGTAAGCAGCATATGAAGGCTCCATACTTGATGGGTGGCCAAGTGCTATCAGTGACTCAACAGGAGAAGGATTTAGGTGTTATTCTAAACACAAAATTGGGGGCATCAGAACAGACCAAGGAAGCCAGGAAGAAGGCACTGAGAATGCTCGGGGCAATAAATAGGAATGTATCATACAGAAGTGAGGAAGTGATCAGGAAGCTTTACTGTGCATACGTCAGGCCACATTTGGAATACTGCATCCAAGCTTGGTCTCCTAGCTATGAAAAAGATTGTTGGCTTTTAGAGAGAGTACAAAAGAGGGCTACAAAAATGGTTAATGGCATAAGCAACCTGGCATATGAGGAAAGATTGAAGAAATTGAACATGTTTTCACTTAGATATAGAAGGCTGAGAGGAGATCTCATCAAGGTCTTTAAATTTGTCAATGGTCTGGAGAGGGGATACCTTGGGAAATGTTTGAATTTAACAGAAATGATGCAATTAGAGGTCATAAATTCAAAATTAAAATTAACCACAGCAGAACAAGATTAAGGCAAACTTTCTTCACCAACAGGGTAGTGGAACACTGGAACCAGCTGCCAGAAAACATCGTCAGTAGCAGCACATTGAACATCTTTAAAAACAGCATAGACAATCATTATAAGAATAGAGGGCTTGCTTTTCAGTATTACAGGGAGGGCTGATTGGCAGATTTGGTGGGCAACTGGTTCAGTGTACAGAGTGCAACCAAGAAGGGCCCTTGTGGCTCAGAGTTGCACTAATCTTTTATGTCTTTATGTTTATGTCTTTATGCCCGTTTCAACATCTCACACCTAACGAAAAAACAATATTTTAACCCTGTGACTACCTGTCCTGCACCAACAAGGTCTTGTCAAAGGTGTCACATTTTGCAGTCTGGGATGTCACAATCATCAAACAATCAATGCAAGTCATTCATCATGCTAACAGCTATTGGTTACAAACCATGCATATGGTTTGTAACCCCATGCACACATGACTGGGTCTTATCCAAGGCTTTTCAAGTTGGACAATAGTCAGTCAGCTGTTGGCTCCTAGGGTGTCATTTAACTACATATATGGTGGGTGTCATTCAGGATGTTGAGATTGTGATCAATATCAGTTTTATCTATGCACACACCAATTGGACCTACTACAGGGCAGCATTTTTGTGAGAATGACCAAATAGTGTTTTGCAAAGCTCCTTCAAAATACATATATAAATTGCCAAGTTTGCTTTTTACACAAGTTTGCTGGTTGGAAATTATGTACAGTACACATGCAGCCATGCCAGTGAAGCTCCCATGGGAAGGATTTACTATGTGAATATAAGTACAACTGTGTTGTATAGAGTTGTAATAATAGTAATAATGCCCTTTATTTCACACCTCTTTCGGTACAACCACTATTCTTTCTTTTACCAGAACAAGTTGGCACTTTGGCAACCAAGAAGGGCCCTTGTAGCTCATAGTTGCACTAATCAATGTCTTTATATCTTTATGGCTTTATGTCTGAGTATGCACTGTACTTGATAAAAGATAAAAACTGATGTTGATCACAATCATCACATGCATCATATGTGTAACTAAATGACACCCTAGCAGCTGATTGCTAGTACCCAGGGCTGGGTCTTACCATTATATTCCAAACAATGGAAGCTGAGTCAGCTAGATCCTGGGTCACTGCCAACTATTGAGTGATGGCATTGATGGTCAGTTGCTATTTAGCAATATATGGTTATAAAAGATTTAATAGGTGATATATATATATATATATATATATATATATATATATATACATATATATATATATATATATATATATATATATATATATATATTTATATATACATATACATACAACACAGTTAATTTTAAAAGGAGCCACCCAACACCAACAACATCCCCCAAAGATCACCGCACCCAGCACAAACGCGGCCCTCAACAGATCGTTAAAAGCATGTCAGCCCAAAAGGAAGGACACAAACACCACAGCAATGCATACACACAGAGACAGCACACCAAAGGGCATACAAACCATTTATATCTACCCAAAAATTTCTTCTAAATACGAATCCAAAACAAAATAAAGAACAGTCATAAACAAAACCATACTCAAAAGTAAATGATACTAATCATGCAAATTTTACAAAATCTACTATATACACTTAATACATCATATATACATGTACATATATACATAAATGAATATATACATGTAACATATATGCATGCATAGATACATACATACAGACAGACATATATCCTCTTGAGAACCAGCATGCACTATAGTATGTACTAATTTGGAGTCCCCTGGAGCTTAGGGCCCCTAGAGCCTGGAGCTCAATTTCCCCATGTTGCATACAAATGACTGTCAACCCATAGCAAACAAAATAATCCTAAGCACTTGAATCCACAACCAGGGACTTTCAAATTGAATATGGGAGCATGGAGAGCACTTGATGGTAAGTTACTGACACAAATTTTATAATAATTTAATATGTATCCCTCAAAGTGTCTCAACCTTGACATGCCTAAGGGATGCAACAATACAATGCACAACAGTGATAAATTACTCACAAAATAGGGTGGAATGTACCACTTTCTGAACACTCGATCAACATCCTTCTTCGAGAAGTATCGGCAGCCTGCTCCTGAATATGAACTGTTCATGTCTCCTTTCTAACAGTATCTTGTTTATGAAATATAGCTCTTCCTAAAGTATAAACCTCAAAACAAATGATAAAGGTCCAGTCATAATTACCTACACCATCAACTCAAATTTTAGTATGAAAGACATCAAAAGCATTTTAAATTACACTACTTACATGCCAAATTTTGACGTCTTGCTATGCTCGTTCCAACATCTCACCGAAAAACCGATATTTTAACCCTGATGTACAAGGACTTATTTAGAATGTCCCACTATCAGTTTCTGGAGAAAGCCACCAAATTCAATGTATACAAAAATATTACTTTTGCCTGAATCTTGAAAAATTAGATAATTCTAGGAAAGAAGCATTATTGATGACAGTGAATTTTGTGTTGCCTTCTAGATACCTCTGGCATTACAGATTACTTGTATTACCTTTCATACAGAAATATAAGAAATGCCCATGATATGTATATTTATGTATACTTTCAAACATCTGACAGTTCAGATTTGTGTATACTATTGTATACAGTCAGGCATCTGGGTGTCAAAAACTTACAATGTTTAACACTGAGCCTTAAATCTTCAGATCCTACTTTTTAACTATGGCTAACCATAGGCTTGCAATGGTTTTTCTTCACGATAGATATCTTACAGCAGGTTTTCTGGGACAAATCCAAGACTGATGACAGCATGGGTGATGCATTCACCATCCTGCTTTTCTTCGGAACACAGCATCATGCCTGTACTTTAATTCAATAGATTAATCTACATATGAACCATTTAGATGTTGTGGCCAGCTGAGTGTGCTTGTAATGACTGCATTTTTTCCAATGAAAGAGTTTCTGTACAGATTCAATGACTGAATCCTCAGTCTACTAAGCTTAGTACCAAAGACCTATAAAATATATCATTTCACACCTCTCTTGATTCCTAGTCAGATTTTGTATGTCAATCCATTTCCTTGCAGACATTCTGTCCCCAGGTGGTATTTCGACATCAGAACATATACTTAGCTCTCATTTGGATATCAGCTGGGGTGATGATGAAAATGAAGTTGATCAGCCCATGCATGATCATGAATATTGTGGCTCAAATAGTGACACCAGCCTTGAGGCATAGCAATAATTGTCCAGTGGGGCTCATGGTGACAGCACATCACGATCTCTGAGTGTACTCCATGATGATGCCCCTCACCATCGAACAAGACCAGACCTCTATTTCAAGTGCTGGGATAACTTTGGGGAAACCAAACACAGCCAGCAGTAGGGACCTCAAGTGACACTGTCACTTGTTGTCACTGTGGCTACATCATGCCAAAGGGCCGCCACAACCACAGAGAAAGGTGACACTATTCTTACACCTCGTGGGTCCTTTGGTAAGTTCGTTCCGAACAGCATGTTCAAGATGGTTGTTGATAATTCTAGGGATTCACCATCAGTTTACTACAGGCCGAAGCCAGCTGTTGAAAGCCGAGGAGTGTAGACATTACTTTGGCAGTTTATTGATGTTCCTACTGAAGTATCCCTGGTTGCGCCTGCACTGGGTCAAGGAAAACCAGGGTTGCTGCTATTATGTTAACGATGTCCTCAGACAGATACTTCAAAATCCGAGTCGAAATCAAGATTGTAAGTGACAATGAGGTCAGTGATGAGGTGAAGGCCCGTGATCGCCTCTGGAAAGTTAGACCGCCGGTAGACACGATGAGAGAATGCCGAAGGCTGCCAAGAGCATCAGAACTCGTTGTGGATGAACAGATGATCAGTTTACTGGCAGAACATTCCTGAACCAGAAGATGCCGAGCAAGCCAACTCTCGAATACTCGAATACTCTTGAATATCTTCGTAATGCAGACTACATTATTGATTTCAAAATCTATCAGGGGAGGCGTCTAGTCGAGGGAGGTGATGCCGATGGAAAGCAATGGTGCCTGTGCGAGTCAGCTGTCCTGTGCTTAGCGACAAACTCAACCCTGGAACAAAGTTTTATTCCACCGTTACTTCACGACATCTCGTTTTCTCCAAACCCTGAATGATAGAGCAATCGACGGAACCGGAACGATAAAAAGAATCTGGTTTAAAAAAGCTCGGGATTTGACCCGATAATGAAGCGAAGAAATAGCCCGGAAGGTCCAGCCAGACTCACGCTTGACGTGATGGCCAGCAGGCATTCACTGTCTGCATGAGCAACAAGCCACTGTGCATGGGATCAGCATATCTTTGAAAGAGACCTGAAGACACTGTTAGCCGGCACAGGAATAAAAGGACAATTCCGTGACGTCCAGTGTCCGAACAATGCCACTATGTACAACAGCATGGGTGGAGTCGACTTTTATGACCGCATGATTTCGCATCACCAGAGCAAAATTTATCAATGTACTGGGGCAAAATCGACCAAGTGGTAGGTTATGATGGAAGTCCCTGGGGTTTAAGTATGAATTGACCACCAGCACTATCGCAGATTAGGGTGAAGTCATCTGCAGGAGGTAATGCAGGAGCTCGTCCAGCTCCGAGTGTGAGGATGAGTTGCCAATAGTGAGGAGATGGCGGTGCTGGCCTCATCCGATCCCGCTGCCATCTCTGCCGTCTAGGGAAGCCAGATGTCATCTTCCAAAAGCCCTCGCACGATCAGGTCGGAAGCGATGCCGTCTGTACGTATGCGGAGAGCTGACGGGTGCTCAGTGTCGCAACTGCTTGGTTTTCTTGTGCTGCCTGGTCAGCAGAGACTGCTTTTTCAGTTCCACTCTAAGAAATGAGAAGTTCTCCCCACAGAAAGAAATGCATTGGCTTGTACAACATGATGTTGCATTGTGCAATTATGAACTCTGTGTTTCTTTTCGTGGCTAAGTTTCTTTGGTGTGCATGAGAGCATGTGAGTTTTATGAGTGCCATTGCTGCTGCAAAAACGATTACCCAACTCCCTGGATTTAACCCGAGGCACGGATAAAAGAACTGATGTTCTAAGATATGCTGTGTACTAAGCAAAACCCGTAGTGTTTTGAAAAAAAAACGACGTATCAAATAAGAACAACAAAAGTGATGAATCCATGTATCAAGCTGAATTTATCAGTCAATAGCATATCAGCCAGATATGAAGCATTGCTATTGAACCCTAATTCTTGCACTATTTCAGATCCCAAAACACCTCATTTCGAAGTTCAGATGCCTGAAGTGCACTATAGTATGCAGGTGTATGCAGGTGCATTTACGCAATGACACGCAGCAGAAAGAACGTCGTACAAACTTCTTAATATCATAAGCCTCACCTGTGTTTTGCATTGCTTTTCCTCGCTTAGTATATTCCTGGGTCTCAAGAAGATATGTATGTATAACTACAGCATCACACACATAACCACAAGTGCATATCAAAAAATGTTCTAAGCAGAGGTTAAAAGTTTCATTAATCGTGCACCCCAAAAGCCCATTCTTGACCAGTCTCTTTGTCAAGATTGAGTGTACCCTGGCCCTACTCAACAAGCTTTAACAAAAATTGCCTCTGAATTGAAAATTTTCTGGCATTTGGGGAGCTTGATTACACCCAACCCTTCCCTCCTCCACACTCAACCAATTTTTTAACTGGAGGTACCTCTTCATGTGGGAATGGTGACATCCAGATATGCCAGCACCCCTGTAGCGCAATATAGATGTCAGTGAATATACCATGATGTGTACCTCAGTGTCCTAAAATTAGTTTACCATTAACTGTGTGGATGAAGAAAGAAGTTGCTTGGGAATAGTAAAAGATTGGAAGAAAATAAGGAATCGCCACTTAAGGATTAAAAAAGTGGAATGCCTTTCACTTCAGTGACATGGATTTTACATTATTTAGCAGTTGTGTTTTATTTTACATTATTTAGCAGTTGTGTGTGTGACAATGACTGCCCACACATGTGGAAAAATGGTAAAAACCTAAGACAAGGATGAAATAGCACAATTCCATTAACTGTGAATTTTCAGGCCACATGGTTAATTATTTTACACTGGTGTACCTACAGTGTCTGTGTCCAGTCCATAGATTGTTTCAGATGTAATCATAGATGGCACCAGCTTGATGCTGACATGTTCAACTCTGTTTTCAAGGCCTTGGAATTGTTAGTATTTGTTTAATACACCGATATAGTGGAAGACAGAATCGTGATTATTCATGGTTTAAACAATTTTAACATCAATGTGGTCATCATAATTCAAATGAATGCAGGTATTGTTCTTTATTAAATTAAAATTCCTTGAGTGAACACTGCATTCAGAATAGAGATATAGAGAAGACATATTCCTGTGATGAACTCAGTTTGGTGGTAATCTTCACTTGTACTTATGTTAGGATATTACTGTTTACAAATGCATATGTGTTCCACTGTCAAGCTAACACAGTACAAGTGTATCATTGCAGACCCTTATGTGAAACATGATTTCATGATAACACACATTTTCACTACTAGGCAGCACAACACATGCATGCTTAGTAGCATGCATGCAAACACGAACAATGTTGAAGCCAACATAAATGTGATATGTAGTGAGCACACTAGCTTCTCAGCATGGAATGTACAGGTTTTGTACATTTTCTAGTACGCCCAGAATAACAACTGCAACACAAAACTTTGAGATACCCTCTTCATCCACTGAGTATGGTCAGGGTCAGGCTTTTGGTATGCAAAACGCACAACACAAAAGAGGGCTACAAAGATGGTTAATGGTATAAGCAATCTGACATGAGGAAAGATTGAAGAAATTGAATATGTTTTCACTTAGATATAGAAGGCAGAGAGTGGATCTCATCGAGGTCTTTAAATTTGTCCATGGTCTGGAGAGGGATATCTTGGGGAAATGTTTGAATTTAACAGAAATGGCGCAATTAAAGGTCAAATTCAAAATTAAAGTTAACCACAGCAGAACAAGGTTAAGACAGACTTTCTTCACCAACAGGGTAGTAGAACACTGGAAGCAGCTGCCAGAGACCATTGTCAGGAACAGAACATCGAACATCTTTAAAAACAACATAGACAATCATTATAAGAATAGAGGGCTTGCTTTTCAGTATTAAAGGGAGGGCTGATTAACGGATTTAATGGGCAACTGGCTGAGTGTGCAGAGTGCAACCAAGAAGGGCCCTTGTTGCTCATAGTTGCACTAATCTTTTATGTCTTTTTGTCTCTATGTCTTTATATCTTTTATGTCTTAAAACGAATGCAACTTTTGACCTTTGCCTAGGAGCCTTAAAAACATCACTTCATTCATGCATGTTGCTCTGTATTCATATCTATGCCTGGTATATATTCATATAGTTGTATGATGCTACCAAAAATCAGAACATTGATATCACTCAATAGTCAGCAATGGTCCATGGTTCATCTGGCAGCTTTCATTGCTTGAAATGGAACAGAAAGATCCAGTCTTGTGTGTTCTGTGTACAACCCAGAGTTATACACCATATGAATTGTGCTCTTCGCGAATTGCACATAACCTCATGTGTTTCGCACAATATGCATGGTGTGTAGCTACAGCCTGATCATTGATATACATTTGCACATTCTTTACCACCAGCTGGCCATTTTGATATCACCCCTCATGCATCCACTTCACACACACTCAATTTCAGAACACTGCAGCAGTGATGAATGATTCGTGAAATAGGGTGGAATATACCACTTCCTGAACACTGAATTGACATCCTTCCCAATGAGTATCAACACCATGGCTTAATGATGAGTTGTTTTGAGATCTGCATATCTAATTTATAAAAGTATCTTGTTGATAAGTATCATGCTGATACTGGCCATTGCAGATTAGGATGCATGAATATATTTTAGCACACATCCAGGAATACCTATGGTGTGGTCTGTGATACAATATCAATTGATAAGGATGGGTGTTTTACATCTTCGCTAAAATAGCTACCCCTAAATTAGGCATATAAAAACAAAGGAAAGGGTGCACATATTGGTATGCTGTTGGATAACAATTGTGTTTGAAGAACTTGCAAGTTATGCTTAGGGACATTGTTTCCATGGCAAATTTTCACATCCTACTGTACTTGTTTCAAAATCTCGCATCTAACGGAATACTAGCATTTTAACACTGCACTGCAGACCACCTACACTGGAATTTGCTGGACCAAGCTGCTGCTTGCTGTGCTGGCATCTGCATGCCAGTCAGTCTGACCAAAATAGTTTGCAACTGGTCAAAGAGAATGTTCAGACTCATTTATATACGCGAAACGTTTTGCTCAGACTCGTCTAGAAAAGGCACTGAACATCCTATTAAGGGCCACTGAACATTAATTTTGGTCTGGGAGATCTTGTTTGACCAACCTACCGGATTTGATGGGGTATGTAGCAAGAGAAGTAGACAATAAAAGCAGGATAGATGTGCACTTATATTTTAGGAAAACTGTTGGCATCTAATTCATCACCTGCACCAGCATGGGGCTGACTGAGAGCTTTTAGGTTGAATTGAGGCATGATTAAGGGGACAGAAACAAAGGGTACTGTTAACCAGATATATATATATATATATATATATATATATATATATATATATATATATATATATATATATATATATATATATATATATATATGCACATATTTATTTATATTTATATATAAATGTGTGAATATATGGCAGATGTCTCAACTATGAAAAGTATAAAGTTATGCATCTTGCTATACATCAGGTGAGGCTTTCATATATGCAATGCGATGTGGGGTATTGGATCTTACCGAAGAGGATAGGGACTTAGGGGTGCTAGTTTCACGACCTAAATGCAGAAAAAAACGATTTATCTTCAGCAACGACAGGTTTTCCAGTCAAATGGAGGTTGATCAATGGAAAAGGTAGCCTAATGTTGTGGGGAGTCATTCGTTGAATGTATTATAGATAAGGAATGTATTATAGATAGATATAGTTGAATGTATATAAAGATAAGGCGGACAACTTGTTTAAGTTGTACAACAGGACAATCCGAATTTTTCGAATCATTAATAGGAGTGTGAGATATAATAGCAAGAAGGTCGTGCAAAACCTACTTAGCCTATGTCTAACTCCACTTGGGATCTTCTGTGCAGGTACAGAACCCTTTCTTAGAAAGAGATACATATATCCTAGAAAGAATGCAGTGCAAGGCCACTAGACTCGCCAGTTGAATAGGTGACTTAAAATATGGAGAAAGGCTTATGACATTATGCACGCACTCACTGAAGTAAATGAGATTATGTGGTGATATGATCGAAATGTATGAAGTCTTTGAAGGGATAGATAAGCCAGTTGGAATGATGCTCCTGTATTTATAGTTTCATATGGGATCGGCAACTTAGGTTTGGCAAATCTATTTCCGATTTAAGCGAATGCTGACTAACGCAAGGAAACACAAAATATTACTAGTGGCAAGGCTTCTTACTTTCCAAAATACACTGGATTTATTTTGCTCAGATGTTTCCGGCCTGTTGTTGATAGAACTTTATTTCACGCTTATTTTATTAGTTATTTGGGATTTGGGGCATGTCGACTGCCATGCCATTCATTGCTTTCATAAATATTTGAGCTGTGTTAACACACTCCAAGGATATTGGTGTCCTAGTGAATGCCTGACGTACATTGTGTGGTGGGTTTCTGAAACGATTCAAATTGTCTATATCTTATCACCAATAAAGTCCAAACTATCTCATGGCACGCTCCACAAAAGCATGCTTTAACTGACGTCCGAAAATAATTTCTCATTCACAAGGAAACCTAGATGAAACCGAATCCTTTCATTGTGACGAGTTTTGCATGTGTTATCATTGCCAATATCCTAGTCCTAGTCACTCCTAGTACAACGGCGGGTAAAGAACCCATCATGACGTTAACAAGACAGTCGTGTGAACAGAGTTTCATGTTTGCGGAAATTCGATGGCCGCTGAATAAATGGCTCCTGACCGCGAAACCTTCAACGCCCATTAAAGCTGAGTAATGAAGGTCATTAAATTGAACTGCGTTCCATAGCACGTGAGCGATTGTCTGACAAATCCGCCCAATCTCTAGGATATCGTGGTAGCGGCGGATGAAGTACTGCTCGGTCATACACTTCCAAGTATTTATGCGATGGTCGGTCCAGTATGCAGAACAGAGGGCGTGATAGTATAATTTAACATAGATGATGAGTAGATGAACGAAAGAAGCGAATAAAAAGGAGAAAAAGCGAAAGGAAAAACATGAGCAAATGACGTGTTTATTTTGGTCTTGCTGGAGGAGAAAGCAAGCAAGCTTGTATGCGTAAGAGGCAGAATGGAGGAGCTTAAACAAACAAAAGCAGCAATTCAGGAAGTTATATCGAGGGCAATATAGCAAGTCATGTCGTGGTATGCATGGTGTGACGAAGGCCAAGCGGTTCCAGAGTAGTTTATCTCCTCGAAGAAAAGGCCACCTGAAGCCCGCTGAATCGATAACAGGCTATTTATTCATTTATTTCACGATTCATGCCCTCCAATTCGTATTTCACCAAACTATTCCGAATAGAACACATTAAATCGATTTACAGTTTATCTGGGGTGAAAATGTATTACTGGTAGGTGTGCAATCCCGAGAGTGAGTGGTATCATAGATAGTGTGGGGTACGTCGCCGATGGAGCATGGTTATACGCTGAACTACTCGGACACCTTTGTGCCACACGCTTTCTCTTGCGTGCGTGGACACGCATGCATGCATATGCGTGCATTTGCAGCGAAGTACTAAGTACTTGCACTTACATGTACTTACGTTCGTGTACTTTAGCGCTTGCTAACTTATGCGTTGGTGCACTTTTACACCTACGAACGGCGCAAAATGCCTTGCCGCATTTTGCGCTTACGTGCATTTACTTACGTACGTTTGCCATCTTTTGCATCAATATTTGGTTATACGTAAGTGCATACGTATGTTTGCTTTGCGGACCAGGACGCTATATATTGATGACGTATGGACTTTGAAGTCATTGATGCCCTTTCCCGGATGGCAGCCTTTCACACCCTCCATGTGCAGCTCGCAATGCCATTATCCTCTTTCCTGCTTGTAAGACCCCTTCAAGCAAGAAGGCTTCGTTGCGGCAGAACCCTCAGGCGGAACCACTATCACGTTCACTGGTGACGGGTCGCGGGACCCTCCGCAGCATCTGCCACAGTTCCAGTTTCATCGAGATGATCGCTGTCCTTTCTACAAAACCACCGCTACACATCGACGCTCAGAGCACTCTACGCACGCTGGCAATTTGGCGTGTTGATGGCTCTTGGCGATCGCACGGGACTGGCACGAGCTCCATACATCAGACACGCATCGTATTGGCGCCTTTGGTCTGGCGATACCGAACGGAAGTTCAGCAGTTGAATGTCATCCCTGCTTTAAGCTGAATTATGCTCTGACCGCTATTGCAAGCTATACGAATATTGAGAATGGAAACGCGAGTTAGCTCCAATTCATCTGCAACATGAGTCATTCCAACTCCTATGAAACGTAAACGGAATGACTCCAACAGCACTCCTTTGAGTACAACAAAGGAAAAACTCATGCATGGACACCCCATTTATTGCCGTCCTTTGCTGGACTTAGCAGTTTTGCACGTCATCACCACCGCACATCACCATTATGGAAATCCCCCACCGTACCTCACCTTCCCTTAGATCCGTGAATTTCCGCAGTCATGTATTGCAAATCTCATCACCTAGCGTGACCTATGTGTCGATACTGGGTTGGATCTCCGTATGTTCTCAGTTGTTTGTGCGGTGTCAGGGCATACATAATCGCTTACATTGGTGAAAGATTGCCAACAGAACTAGTTGCTGTAAATGTAAGTTGATGTAAATCATGTAAAACTGTTTAAATTGCAAGACGTTCGTTGCGTCCTCCACTAAAGCATGCATTTCGTACTGCATGATTGTAATATTATATTCTCAACATAGCTTCGCTTGCCTGAATTTCGTGTTCTATCCGCATTCACTCTTCGCTAATCGACATTTATGATCTAAGCCACATGTCCATGATGAACAATAGCATTCGGAATATAATGCGCTTCAAATGGGCAAAACCTAGCATGTGCCATTCCCAAGTGATATAGTATTAGTTGCTTTGTTATTCTTGTAATGCTCCCAGCTGCACCAAGGTTGAACATTTGCGTTTGCGATGCTTCACACTGCAATTGTTTTGCATTTCTGCAAATCGTACGCTGTTTTAAGATAACAAATTAACTATGCTTCTGCATACACCTGTCAATAATGCTCAGATCATTCGAAAATTGTTTGCGTACGATGGTTAGTAATCCGTACTCCAATGTATACGGTTCTCGCGTATTTTGACACCTTTGTGTACTTTATTTTCAGTCGGGGTGAACTGTAAAAACAACTTTGGAAAAAGGATAGCAACATAACCCTAACATCAGGTATGTTCCATTCGCGATCAGCATGTTACCTGCTTATATGCAGATGGTATCTGCTATATGTCATGCCATATGCTATATACCATGTGCTATATACCATATGATATATGCCATATGCTAGATGCCAAAAGACTTACCCAGTTTCTTGGTGGTTGCCATGCGATCATGAATCAGTTCGTAAAACGTCAGATGCCTAAGTGTCGGGCACAATGCATGTTTTAGTTCCTTAGTTTTCACTCCATTCCTATTTTACTAGTGCATGCAACAAATTCATCTCGATACGATGATTTAGCTAATATTACAGGTTGCTGCCTTCCTATGAGTGCCTTTGCTCCATAATTTGCCAAATTTCCCGGAAGTTATTACCCTTGAGAGCGCATGCTGTAGTCCGAGCCTGCCGTGTGACGATGCACCGTACCGGACCGTGCCCCACTGCAGCGTGGAGCGGGGCACGGTCTTCCCGCGACCGCCGCGGGTCGGCTCGATGCAACACGTCGCGCTGCCATTGCCCGGCGGCCAGCCGACTCGCCACTCGCGACGCGTTCTGTCTGACCCGCTCACGACACCATTGCGACTCACGACGTGTTGTAACTGACCCGCTCACGACACCATTGCGACTCACGACGTGTTCTGCCTGACCCGCTCACGGCACCATTGCGACTCGCGACGTGTTGTAACTGACCCGCTCACGACACCATTGCTACTCGCGACGTGTTGTAACTGACCCGCTCACGACACCATTGCGACTCACGACGTGTTGTAACTGACCCGCTCACGACACCATTGCGACTCGCGACGTGTTGTAACTGACCCGCTCACGACACCATTGCAACTCGCGACGTGTTGTAACTGACCCGCTCACGACACCATTGCGACTCGCGACGTGTTGTAACGACCCGCTCACGACACCATTGCAACTCGCGACGTGTTGTAACTGACCCGCTCACGACACCATTGCAACTCGCGACGTGTTGTAACTGACCCGCTCACGACACCATTGCGACTCGCGACGTGTTGTAACTGATCCGCTCACGACACCATTGCAACTCGCGACGTGTTACACCTGACCCGTTCACAACACCATTGCAACTCGCGACGTACCTGACCCGCTCACGACATCATTGCGACTCGCGACGTGTTGTACCTGACCCGTTCACGACATCATTGCGACTCGCGACGTTTTCTGCCTGACCCGCTCACAGCACCATTGCGACTCGCGACGTGCCTGACCCGCTCACAGCACCATTGCGACTCGCGACATGTTCAACCTGACCCGCTCACGACACCATTGCAACTCGCGACGTGTTACACCTGACCCGTTCACAACACCATTGCAACTCGCGACGTACCTGACCCGCTCACGACACCATTGCGACTCGCGACGTGCCTGACCCGCTCACAACACCATTGCGACTCGCGACGTGCCTGACCCGCTTACAGCACCATTGCTACTCGCGACGTGTTACACCTGACCCGTTCACAACACCATTGCAACTCGCGACGTACCTGACCCGCTCACGACACCATTGCGACTCGCGACGTGTTCTACCTGACCGGCTCACATCAGCAGTCGGTCACGGCGGGCGCAACTGTCGCAAGTGGATCGTGCGCCGAAACGTACTGCCTCATTCATCGAATAGCTGCATGCTGAGCGACCGAGCTGCGTGCTGAGCGAGTTGTCGGCACACACTGGCCACAGTCGACGAGTACGGCGGTCAGCATTCCACTCTGACGAGCCGAGCGAGTCGTGGTGCGATAGAAACTCATTTGCGATCCGCCCTGCGTCCGTGGACGAAACAGCCGCCTGTCGATCACTGACACAAGCGAGATGCGTGAGAAGACTGATGGATCGCCTGGCGTGGACTATTGATGGCCTGACGTGACTGGTGAGGTGCTCGCGGCACAGCTGTCCCGTCACTCGAACGGCTCGACTCCAGTGGTTGTGTGGCGCGCGCTGTCGGCTGTCGGCCGCGGTTAGGTTAGGTTAGGGCGAGTCTGGGCCGGCATGACTGGTGGTGCCGCCGCTGGGTGACGCCGGGTGAGCCGCTGCGGCCACCGGGCGACGCCGAGTGAGCCGCTGCAGCTCGGGACGGCGGTGGGTGCGATGCGGGGCCGGCGAGCCGGTGCGGTCCGCGGTCGGCGTTGACACGGCGGTCGGCGTGCCCGGCCCACCGCGCGGTGCCGCGGGAGTGGCCGTAGACAGGCTGACGCTGTCGCATGGAGTGCGGTCAGATCGGCCGATACGGCCGCGTGAAGATGGCGGCGTCCACAAGTGCGGCCGGCCGCGGTGGGCGGATGACTGTCGCCCGGTGGGCGGATGACTATCGCCCGGTGGGCGGATGACTATCGCCCACAGTGCCGACATCGGTCGGCCGAACCACGACTTATCGCGACCCTGCTGGACAGAGCGATGGTGGCGCGACACGGAGCCGTGCGCTTCCAGTCGCGATCGTGTACTTAGCGGTATTCTTGTGATCGGTCGTCCAGCTAATGGACGCGGTCGCTGATGCTAATCTGCGAGTTTTTGGTGGTGCACATGGCGCCCTGATTATCGCTGAGCCGGCTGCTTTGCGTGTACAGGTATGCGATCTATTGATTGTCCTCATAGACACAGTTTGATGCGTTTGGCACACGACAGGGGGCCGACAGGTCAGACGATAGTGGGTCCTCCGGGTGGCAGTAAAGGCCAGGCTTGAAATATCGCTGGCCGCGCAAGATTTCCGCTTACCGCTGGCCATTGTGGGGAAATAGTGTGGCACCATTTGCATTGCATCAACCACGCGGCTAAGTGGGTCTCAAATAAGCCAACGATTCTATGGGCCCTCACTTTTTACAAACTCAGGACTACCACATTTTAGTAAAGAATAAAAACAGGTGATCACTATTGTGTTTGATTTCGACCCACTCCTCCCTCTTTTCATTCACGAAAAGCCTGACTGACATTGATTGAGATTGCCAGAAACAGCACTGAGATTTGCAAAACTTCGAAGCCACAACCCCATGGCTTTTCGGCGTAGACAATTTGCTGACAATGGTTGGTCGTGTTCTGAAACGTGGCTGTCTGTTTGTTCCGGACGCTTTTATGCTCAGTACATTGCAATGTGTGCTTAACTTTATTAAGACTGGATTTCACGGAACAATTGGGATAGCATTTTCCATGAATTAATACAGCCAAATATGAAGAACGACCAGTGTAGGGGGGGTCCCGATAAACGTAAGCAATTACTATCACGCACGCTGTCATGGAACGTATTGGTGCATGTTCCGGTCCGGGTTGTCGGACCGTATTGCAAAATACCAGATATACGGGCGGAATCCGTTCTTTCCTAGCTTCGTCAAGAATTCAATCAGCCCTCGTTCACAAGACTGAGTGAACACTCCATGGCTAACACGTGCGTGGCCTCTCACGGGTCAAGCATAATACAAACTAACTAGGCTAGAGCACCGCATGCCCGACATTCACTCTGCTTTGGGATTATATATATATATATATATATATATATATATATATATATATATATATAATATGTATGTGTATATGTATATGTACATACAAGGCCACATTTTGGGTCAATTCAACTGGAAGTACACTTCCCGAACTACCAAACAGACTTCGGGTAATTTTAATTGAAACACCGGAGTTATAACAAGCTGTGACCCACTAACTCTTACTGTTCAAGGAAACAATTGCAAAAATATCAGGTGCAACACACGATCTTCCAACTTTCGCACGTTTGTGCTATTTTATAGAAACATCACTCTAAACGAGATTCGTGGCTAAGGCGCTAAAACAAATCAGACACCAACGTTTGCAACAGCAATTCCACATAGCAATGTCACACATCGGATAACAAAGCATGTGCGGAAGCGACCACGTCTCAGCGCCGCTTCCAAGTTACGAATCTACTGAACCAGTTGGATTTCAAGTGCTGGTGCACGAGCTGCCTCACAGCCACAGAAGACTGGCGGGTCATTGACCACAGCGTCAGCGATGCGGCACGGCGGCCTGCTCCCTTCAGGTGAATGGAAGGGTGCTCACCACCGAGTAATGGGATTAGTTGTGAGCAAACTAGACGCCTGGATTGTTCATGACATACGTCGGTGAAGAGAATACCAGATGAGTCACGGCCATTGTCAGCGGAGATACAGCAGCATGCAACAGGACATGCCGCGCATGCTCTCTGATGCTGGTGGTGCATACACAGCAGGATGTAACAGGACATGCCGCGCATGTTCTCTGATGCTGGTGGTACATACACAGCAGCATATAACAGGACATGCCGCGCATGTTCTCTGATGCTGATGGTGCATACACAGCAGCATATAACAGAACATGCCGCGCATGTTCTCTGATGCTGATGGTGCATACACAGCAGCATATAACAGGACATGCCGCGCATGTTCTCTGATGCTGATGGTGCATACACAGCAGCATATAACAGGACATGCCGCGCATGCTCTCTGATGCTGGTGGTGCATACACAGCAGGATGTAACAGGACATGCCGCGCATGTTCTCTGATGCTGGTGGTACATACACAGCAGGATATAACAGGACATGCCGCGCATGCTCTCTGATGCTGGTGGTACATACACAGCAGGATATAACAGGACATGCCGCGCATGCTCCGTGATGCTGGTGGTGCATACACAGCAGCCTGCAACAGGACATGCCGCACGTATTCTGATTATGGTGATGCATACACAGCAGCATATAACAGGACATGCCGCGCATGCTCCATGATGCTGGTGGTCATACACAGCAGCATATAACAGGACATGCCGCGCATGCTCCATGATGCTGGTGGTGCATACACAGCAGGATATAACAGGACATGCCGCGCATGCTCCATGATGCTGGTGATATACATGCAGCAGCCGAGAAGACTTGGCTCTAACCAGCCGTTAACCAGCCGATATCACCAAACGGTGGCAGGCTGGCAAAACTCACACACACACCACTTGGCTCTAACGCTACCAATAAAAAGTTCCATTGCTAAATTTGTGAACATATGCATGCCCTGCTTGAAGCTTTGCGTCGTGGCCGTGCATGGCAAAGCTGAAACAGGAAGGAACTACCATTGGTTACGTTTTACGTATCATGAATCCATGATATGCAACCGATACAATCCGGTGGAGGATATGCAAAACATACGTCCAAAGGTACAAAAATATCTCCCCATATTGCTTCCCAACAATATTCCAAAGTATGGGCACACACACCCGAAGCGTGCATACCGAAGCGACGACACGCAACGGAACGTATTGGTCATGCTCATCGCGTGGTGACGTGGTCACTCCTTGCATTGCAAAAGCGACCAAATGAAAACAACACTCCCCTTGGAATCCATATCAGAACATAGAAAATCTCGAAAATGCCATTAACACTCGCACGTCCGGTGGTCCACGCCAACTTCGCATGTCCGGGGGGGCAGATGTCTACCCCCCTAAGATCTCTAGAACTATGATAGCTAGCGACAAACGGAAAACGGCGTTGGATAGCTGGTGACGGGCTCTATCGAATTTTTCGGTCATTTTTTTCGCTCAGGTGAACATTCAGGTCACTGGGTCATCATAGATCAAATTCGACCAGATCAGGTAGTACTCAGATATTGACACATATCGGGACCCGTAACAGATAGAAACAAACGGCGAACGCCATTCGACAGTCCTTGAAATGCGCTATCGACAACAGGCGGTGTAATGTAAGGTCAGGTCAACCGAAACTCAGGTCAAGGCCATGAAGTCATGACCTCAGGTCAAGGGCATGAAGTCGCCTAGGGAGGTCATGTAATGTATCAATCGACATGTCTTGGCGATACAAGCACAGTGACGGTAATTTCAGCCTTCTAGCTCAATGCAGCGCGATATAACGCGCAGAAATGTGTAGTGATCTCAGGCGACCTCAGAGACTTTGGTGAGGTCACTGAGCAAAAATGTCAGTGGTAACATTGAGCATAGCTTCCATCTACATGCCACAACCGTTGTGAGATCATTCCGAGCGGCAAATATGTAACCAGGAATCATTTGTATATTTTATAATAGCCCTATAATGGGGAAGCCATGACCGCGACCTGACCTAGGGTCAATGCTACGAAAAAATACCGATATACATATTATGGTCCTTGATGAGATCATGACATGTTATAAGTTTGAAAGCAATCGCCCAGTTGTGGAAGTTATGCCACATATAACTCCGAGTGTTGTTGGGTCACTTCGTCTGACCTGGTGACCTGACCAAAGATGACCCAGGATTACAAATGTATGAGAGTATGCGGAAAAGACCAATGAACAGCTATGCGAGGTTTGGCCTTGCTAACCCGCTTAGGGGGGGGGGGGGGAAAAAGAAAAAGGGGGGGGGAAAAAAAAAAAAAAAAAAAAAAAAAAAAAAAAAATAAAACTGAAAGTCAAGGGTTTTTTTTTTTTTAAAATTTTTTAAAAAAAACAACACCCAACCAACCAAACAACCCCCCCCCCTTTATAAAAAAGGACTTTTTTTTTTTTTTTTTTTTTTTTTTTTTTTTTTTTTTTTTTTTAAATTTGTTGTTTTTGTGGTTTTTTTTTTTTTTGTGGTTCGGTTGTTTCCATTACCCTTTTGTTTAAGGGATTTAGTTTTTTTTTTTTTTTTTTTTTTTTTTTTTAATTTTTAAATTTAATATTTTATAATTTCTACTTTTTTTTTAAATTTAAAATTTTCCCCAATTCCCCCCCCCCCACCCTATAAAAATTTTAAAGAGTGGATGGGGTTTCCTCCCCCCCTTTTTTTTTTAAATGAAAAAAAATTAAATTTTTTCATTTTTTCCTCCTTTTCCGGGTTGGTTTTCCATTAAACATTTTTTTTCCTTTTTTTTTTCTCTCTCCAAAAACCAACAATCTTTTTTTAAAGAAAGGGAGACAAGGTTGGAGGGAGTTTTCCAAATGTGGCCTGACGTTGCACAGTCCTGGGCCTTCCTCCTCGGCATTCCAGTGCCTTCTTTCTGGCTCTTGGTTTGTTCATGCCCCCAATTTGTGTTTAGAATACACCTAAATCCTTCTCCTGTTAGTCACGAAGCACTTGGCCCCTCAAGTTGGCCTCTATGCTGCTTACCTACATGCATGATTTTGCACTTATCAAAGTTAAATTTAATTTGCCATTCTTCGGACCCTTCACAAGTTCGTCTTTTTCTTTTTTAAAATCTTTTCCATACTTTCTTTATTTTTGCCCTAATACGACCCCCTGGGGGACTCCACTAAGAACATTTTGCCATGATGACTTTGTACCATTTAGCATCACTCTTTGCTGTCTATCTGAAGCCACAACTCTATCCATTTTAAGATGCTACTCTTGGTTTTTTTTTTTTTTTTTCCTTTTTAGGTCCTTTTCTAAGCCTTTCTCTAATCCCAATTTTCCCTCCCCCCCCTTTTTTCCCTGTCCAATTTGTTCTGTGGCTATTAAAAGTCAAGGGTTGTGACACGGTCGTCTTTTAAATCCATGTGGTATTTGATAATGCTACCTTCCAGATAACTAACTATTCTATCCTGATAATTGATGGTCCTGCGCAGGATGTGGACTATGGCTTATAGTCACTTCCTCTTCCTTTCTGAAATAGCTACATTGCCCTTTAATCGTTGGATTTATTATGAAACGATCTACAAAATATTATACTAGGGCCGTTCTGTCGCACACTAGCATTATATAGGTCGCCCTATTTGGCTTATTTTGAATGATGGAAGAACAAAATATTTTTACTTCCCTCCTTTATTCAACGGAGAGGGCAGATATCTGCCCCCGCGGACGTGTGCGGGTTAATGACCGAATTAATACCGGACCGAGTAACCGAACACTGTCTCCTAGAGGACCTCGGGTTGTTCGCTTCGAGATCTGTGAGTTGCGGCAGAATCTGCCCCACCCCCCATTCCAGTGGGAAGCGTGGCCACTTTATTATGGTCGGGATAAGGTATCTTAACGACGTGCCAGAGGCGTTTCGTCTAAGCAGTACCCACCGATCGCAGTCGTTCACCTGAAACGGTCTTATTTTGGCTTTACCTGTTGCTTGATTCAATCACAGTGAGGTCAAAAGTCATCATCCGGCTGGCCAGGGATCGACGCACAGCCACGGCGGGTTACCACAGCTGATGGGTGTGGAAATACGCGGATGTTTTCGGGGGGCTTTCTGTGGTCGATATCCATCCCTTCGCCCGCCCCGCATCAGGTTATCTAGGTTCTGTAACTAGTGTCGACTGGCAATTCGCTCGCTTCCGTGCTTGATTTGCGAAGTTATATGCGTTGTATGACGCATGCAGTCGATGCGCCGCCAAACCACAATGACGAGCTACCTGGATTGGTTCCTAATGTTGAACGGTTGCTGGCTGTCCGCGGGCTTATCATAGCTCGTCGCATAGCCCTCTTCATACCGTTTGGTTTTCATCAACACCGCTCGACTCGCATGGCGCCTGACCAGCGGCATTCCGAAACATGGCGGCTGGCCAGCGGCATTCCGAAACATGGCGGCTGGCCAGCGGCATTCCGAAACATGGCGGCTGGCCAGCGGCGTCCAGAAACATGGCGGCTGGCCAGCGGCATCCAGAACCATGGCAGCCGGCCAGCGGCATTCCGAAACATGGCGGCTGGCCAGCGGCATTCCGAAACATGGCGGCTGACCAGCGGCATCCAGAACCATGGCAGCCGGCCAGCGGCATTCCGAAACATGGCGGCTGGCCAGCGGCATCCAGAAGCATGGCGGCTGGCCAGCGGCATTCCGAAACATGGCGGCTGGCCAGCGGGCGGCGCTGAGCGCGGTCGAGGTGGTCAGCATCTCCCAGCCTTACGGAGACGCCGCCTACCCCGTATAGCTCCCCGGGCGCCCAGCGTCCGCCGGTCCGTGGCGGGGACGCTATGGGGCGTCCACCGGGCGCCCTCCAGTAGTGACTTCATGTAGTGGGGTGCCACGAGGATCTGAACACACTATGTGGCATCCCCACACAAAGAAAATGCTCTTGGTCTCTCCCGTGGAGGCCGTACCAACGGCCCACCCGTGGCGGGTTTGAAAGTCACTAACCCGGGTGACAGCGGAGGTAAATTCCCCTCGCCGCGTACTTATCTTTCGCCGACTGAGTTCAAGAGCTGCCTCTTTTCCCCCTCTCGGAGACGAAACAGTTGCGACAGATTTGAACACATTGTTCGATATGACAATTTGAAAGATAGTGGATGTAAGTGGAGTTTCCGAGGCAGCAAAGGAGGCGGGTAGGATATTGATGCTATCTGAGTTTGTTTGCAGTGTGCGAAAGAGTATTCTAACTCATGTAGAACCATACAAAACCAAAAATACATCGCGAGGCCCGATTAACCATTGCGACTTGGGGACGTACCTAATGAGGCGACTCCAGATGGACTGTCTTGAGTTCAGAGTAACCACAGCTACGAGCAACGGTAACAATTCAGTTGAGGGCGAGACTTTCACTGTACCTCTCACAATTCCACTCAGTCGAGTCACCAGGTAGGCCGTGGTGTACGGTAACATGTCCGGTCACGGAGTGCGGTGACACTGCCTGACCCCGGGCCGCCGGACGGGGCCGCGTCAGCAAACATCGACAGGCGCCCCGAGACAGAACAACGTCGGCGGACGCGCCGAACCGCAACTCATGCAGGTTCATTGAGGCGTGCTGGTGCTGATGACCACGTGATTCGCCTGTCAGGTGTGTTCCAGTTTGAAACGGTGAACCGGCAGGGACGAACGAAGCCGGTATGGCTCTGTCAGGCAATGGAATTCAGCAGCTGAAGTTGACTCGCCGATTTCGCACGTCCATGAATGATCTTCGATGACTTCTAAAAACAGACGCTGGTTTTTGTCGTGGCCGTACAACGGGCGAGTCTCACGAGCGTTGTGCTCTCTTCCGATGTTTTGCTTCCCTTCATGTTTTACTGCAGTGTTTTGTTGGGCAGCTCTGCGATGGCATAAACCGTCACCAAATAGAAGCCAGGGGTTCCCAAACTACAGTCGTCCTTTCATGGAAGGTTCACAACTAGAAGCGTCGCACTCTAGGGCTAATTTAACACGCGCCCTGGAGGGGGAGGGCGAAATCCGCCCACCCCTCCGGTTTTTCGTAGGTAACTCAAGATTTTACCGGCCGATATACGCCGTTGTTTCTGTACCTGCTTATAAATGACCGGCGCGTTCTTTAAAGTAAGAAAAATGAAAATCGACCGAAAATTGTTCGAGTTAGGGGTCGCTAAAGTTAAAAGAAAATCATCAGCGCCAGATAAAAAATATCGGTTCTGATGCGCTTCCCGTATGTTGGCAAAAAGGAAGTGTTCTTGGCAAAACTAGCCTTGTTTGTTGTTTGTTGACTTGTTTGGTGTACATTGTTATGCTATATTGTATCAAAGTCATGTCAGGTCACAGAGATCAAGTCAGGTCAAGTTCATCACAGGTTAGCATACGCCCTGGATGGGGATGACGAAATCCGCCCACCCCTCCGATTTTTCGTACTTTACTCCGTATTGTGCCGGCCTATATACGCCATTTTTGTAGTATCTACTTGGAAATGTTCGGCGCATCGTTTAAAGTAAGAAAAATGAAAAACGGCCCAGAACGGTCCCTAACTCGAGAAGTTAGGGACCGTTAAATTAAAAACAATTCGCAGCGCCAGACCACAAAAGTCGGCGCTGATACGCTTCTCGTATTTTGGCAAAAAGGAACTGTTCTTGACAACACTAAAGACTTGTTTGATGCATTTTGTTGTGCTATGCAATTTAAAAGTCATGTTAGGTCGCCGAGGTCAAGTCAGGTCAAGTTCATGACAGGCTAATAGAAGAACCAAACCTGGTCAACTGGAATGTTGTCAAAAATGTTGACAACACTAACTCCCTACACATCCCGAAATCTACTGTTTGCCAATGTGTGCCTAAGCGTTTCCATACTTTATTCATGTATTTAATTCCTTTCTTTGCGAAGCCGATTGTGCCGAACCGCCCAACGGAGCAGTCGGGTGGGCAGCCCGGTTCCGGTAACTGGAGCAGGTAATGACCTGTTAAAGTGCTCCTATATAGGTGACGTGAGATAAAATGTTGGATCTGGCATGTGTATTGCATCATTAGTAATGTCCAAAACATCATTAATGCCAATTTTGGCGCATTTAAACACAATCACAGCTATCCATAACATTGACAAGCCAATCCGCACAAAGCCAGAACATTTTGCTATTTTGACCTCATTTGACCTTGAAGATATTGACCTAAGGTCATGACATCTGCACACAACAGAGTTCACTATCGTGCCCATCCACTCTGATAATTTCGTTGCTCTTGCCTCAGTAGGAGCCGAGGTCTTAGGGGGGGGCGGAATCCGCCCCCCCCTCCAGTGCGCGTAATTTTCCGAGGCACTCCAGGGCGCGTGTTAAGGCTTTCAGAGGAGGTATGCGCAGAAATGTGCACTGCATGCCGCTCTTTTGGTGGCAGGGCAGGGACGGTTCCAGGAGGGCCGACTGGGGTTGGAAGCACATCAGTACCTGACTGCTTCAATAGTGTGCTGGTGATGTGCCGCCTGGTGATGTACCGGCTGGTGATGTACCGGCTGGTGATGTACATACTGGTGATGTACCGGCTGGTGATGTACATACTGGTGATGTACCGGCTGGTGATGTACCGGCTGGTGATGTACATACTGGTGATGTACCAGCTGGTGATGTACCGGCTGGTGATTTATCGGCTGGTGATGTACCGGCTGGTGATGTACATACTGGTGATACACCGGCTGGTGATACACCGGCTGGTGATACACCGGCTGGTGATACACCGGCTGGTGATGCACAGACTGGTAACGTACCTACCGACTGGTGATGTACCGACTGGATGCACAATACGGACGGGCTCGTCATTCCCGATCGCCACCATCGCAGATGAATATACCAATTTCACGAACTATTTTGGTTTTAATCGAACGAGCTCCAAATTTGGAACATATGGAGAAGCTCTTGTTTTAAAGATTGCGTAACTCAGGAATGTCGGAAGCCATACCTGTCATAGGGGAAGGATCATTCCGCCCCCCTCATTTTGTTTGCGCCAAATATCTCGGGAATCAATTGAAGTAGACTGCTCCAATTTTGCACATGCCTACATGAGTACAAATGATACCTAGGTTTAAAAATGTTAACGCTCGGCCATGCATGGTGACATAAAAATGGCATCAGCGAACTTCATCAGCACTCATATTTCAAATAACCAACCAACCATCAGCGCTCATATATTGGATAGTTATTTGTTAGCGTCTCTATGCGATCATTCTGCACTGCAAAAATGAATTAATCATTGTTACGAAGAATGGGTCCAAGATCCTCCTGTGCGAGGTGACTGAAATTATGCCAATATATACCCCTAAGATATGGCTAACATAGAATATGTACTTCTAGCACATGCTTCTGTGTATTTTTCCGAGCTTATAGCCATTCTGAAAGCTATTTGCTTCATCGAAGTCTCAGGCGACCTACTTCACATTGTTTTGACGGATTCTTTAAGTAGCCTTTTAGCGTTGAGGACACACAATCCGTCAGACCCCATTTTACGGGACGTCTTAACTCGTCTCACCAGTGTGTACCATACAGGTAAAGGAGTGGTGCTATGTTAGATCCCGAATCACGTGAGGATCCCAGAAATGACCTAGCTGATGCTACTGCAAAACGCGCATCGCAAGCTCCATGTACACGAACTCTACCACTCCCTGCCCGTGACCACTTCCGAACCATTTCTGACTATGCTCACAAAGTGGCAAGGCTCGTGGAACGCAATACCCGATAACAAGTTGAAGGCGATCAAGAATATACTCGATAAATGGAGTTCGTGCTCGCGTAGGATCAGGCGAGATGAGGTGTCACTGTCGCTTGAGAATTGAACATACATATGCCACTCACTCTTACATGCTAGCCGGTGATGATGTGCCACGTTGCCCCAGATGTCACGCCCACTTATCTGTGCGGCATTTCCTGCTGTCCTGTCCCGGCTACGAGGAGGAGCGTAAACGTCACTTTGGGCGTGCTCAGTCTTTGTCACCCAGTGAGATTTTACGGGAACGACTCGGATATTGTTCGATCGGAGCGACTATTTGACTACCTCACTGAAATATCCTTTTCAGTAATATATGCACCACGTTGAAATTGTTTAATGTTGCCATATTTTATTTTATGTACGATTCGTTGACTAGACTGTTATTCTGCAAGCTTAACTAGCTAGCATGTGCAAGTTAAGCTGCACATGCTTAACGACACGCATATCGACTGCAAATGCATATCGACTGCACATGCATATCGACGTTTAAATAAGTTGTATTGTTATGGGCGCTGCATGACCAATGTAGTCCATGCGCCCTAAAGCCCTGATAAATAACTAACTAACTAACCTAGCATCTGTACGTATCACGTTGGGCGTGACGCCGCAGTCTTCTATCCCCTATACGTCAATACAGGATGCACAAGCACAGGCCTGGCAGCCTCCACGAGCTGCAGAAAACTGCGCTGTTGAGCAACTCTTGAGAGGTTGCCCGACGCTGAGAACAGGCGCTGAGCTGATTCTAGATTCTAGCCGGTCTTTCTCGCACTTCATTTTCGCGATCGTAGATTGTAGCCGGCCATTCTCGCGCTTCGTTCTCGCGATCGTAAATACTAGCCGGCCATTTTCGCGCTCCCTCCAAGGCTTCATCATGGCCAGTCTGGGCCTTGTTATCACCCACGACATGGTGAGCACGCTTCAGGGACGCGGATAGAACCTAGTCTCCAGAAATATAAGTCGAGAAATACTTCTGAATCTGTCCCGGATTCGCTTACACTTAATCCACTATCCGTTCAGGTTCTTGACGAGCAAGTCGGTCGCCTTTTTCATGTCTGCAATCGGCAACTCGCACTGGAGCTAGCTGTAATAGATTTTCTCCTTCACCAACTCCAAACTATAAGTAAACACATGCTCATAATATTCGCACGCCCAACCGCATTTGCACTGGGAAGCAAGTCCACTAATTTCTCTCTGCTGCCGCACAACTCCATGTTTACTAAACAAAATCCAGCCACTCTGATCGGACCCTCACAGGAAGGACATCTCGTTCGCCGTGCGAGACGCTCAGTACGCGATCTCGACTCTGTCGTGTCGTCGGTTAAGTTATTTTGCGGTAACCTTGAGATAAAAATATAAGTTTTTTTATCTCAAAGTTACCGCTGGCTCAGGTTACCTGGTCAATAAACCCCTCAGCCGGAGCACCTCGGCTTCCGGCTAGGGCCTCCCCTCTGCGTTCCGGCCGCGCCGACAACTGCACCGCACCGCCACCTGCCGGGTTTTGCAGAATTACTCTTACCTTTATTAGTCGCCAATCTCCCATAGCATTTGTATACATTTGCGTCGTTTTTTTTTTAACGCGTAGTGTTGTCCATGTGCGTCGACTTGTTACCAGAGATGTAGGATCCTATTCGGTTGGGATGGCTCCAACCCCCCGAACCTGCAGCTCACCCTCCCCAACTTTGGAAGTCAAACTCGTGACAAATTCAAGCAATGCTGCATACATGTAAACTACGTCATACTGCTTGTGTTCAACCTAGGTAAGTGTAAGATTTCCCACAATTATAATGAATGGTAGCGGTATTCTCCCGGTTCTTCTATGTATTCTTTAGTATTGATGTTGACTGTCCTCTTTTATCAATTGAAATAATACAAGCAATCCTATTATGTTTTCTCAAATCGGTTATCACAATCGGGATTTACCACTTGACCGCAATGTGGGGTTTGGCATGATGGTGTTTACATGTTGTTTCCTTTCGTACTGTTTTTAATTTCTTTTCGATGGACGGAAATTCCAGGTAACATATATAAATGCCAGATAAATAATACTTAAATCAGGCACAACGCAAAGCGAAAGGGGAAGAAGTCGTTTCGGGACAAAGTGGATCATCCATATTAGGCAGTATTAAAAAAAACCATTTCCGGATAATTTCGTCCCCGGATACGCTAAGTTCATGCAAAGCTGAAAAAGGAAAATCACGTTCATGAAGTAAATGTTTTTGTGTTTCTTTTATGGCAAGAGAAAGTCGCCTAAATCCGGGGAGAAATTGTTGTTTTGGGGTACCTGGGTTGATCGACCCAGTGCTGATCCCCCAACTGATCTTGCGATCCTGCACCCCTGTTTGTTACTATGTGAAATGTGCAAATTTTCGTAACACTTGTGACCTGGTGCTCTTCAGGCATCTGCTGATGCAATGGCGCCACGGAGCATCGAGTAAAAAGATCGATAAATACCTTTATGGTCAGTTTTTCCGAGCTATCACACTGCATCGCCCCGACCATCAGAGTTAATCCCTATATCTGTACCTCGGCTGCAGCCGTCTGCCTTGGGCTCAGGGACGGTCTGTTCATCGTCTTTGTGATCACGGCCTTCAAACGCCGGCGTGCACAGCAGGAGTTGGCGGCGATGGTACGTGGATGGCACATCGGTGTAGCCAATCTTACTTCGTGACAGTAGCGTCCCCGCTGCACGACCCCCCTCCCACACACTCCTTGGGAGTGGGCTGGGAATATAACCCAACATTCGCACGACGCCAGACCACCATCAGCTGTCATTACGGATACACCTCTGAGAGTGGCAGGTGAATTCTGCTACATTATGGTGCAGACATGACTGAATACTCTGCACCGTTGAGGGAAGAAGCTTCCGTTGGCGGGGCATTTCCCAATCCCGCGGCCCACCGACGAAACAGTGTGGACGGCGCCATTAGCCGTGAATGTGCATCATAAATCACCCAATAAGCAAACGAAGCTTCCGTCGGAATATATTCGTACTATAGCAGTAAATGCGAGGAATACTGAATGCATAATGCTGGCGTGCTTGGTGAGGATCAAGAGCCGTGGGTGGCCGGTAAGGCTTCAGCCGTCTGGCCTGCGCAGCTGACACCTCACGAACTAGATTACAACCTCAGATGAACCACACCACATGTGACGCAGCATAAAAAGACCTGTCACAACTGACACCTCACGAACTAGATTACAATCTCAGAAGAACCACACGTGTCGCAACATAGAAAGTCCTGTCGCAGCTGACACCTCACGAACTAGATTACAATCTCAGAAGAACCACACGTGTCGCAGCATAAAAAGACCCGTCTCAGCTGACGTCACACTACCTGAGTCGCAATCTCAGAGGAATCACAATTCACTCATGTCGCAACATGAAAGGCATCATAATTTGGCCCGGTCCCAAACCGCGAGGCTTTGACCTTCCCGAATCATGCTTTGAGAGGAGTTGATCTGCTCGAGTCGGAATCCACGGGGCGAATCGCATTCTGAGATGAGACAGCCATTCCAGTTTTGCTTTGTTTAATGTCTGGGTATTTTGTCATGCTGGCGGAAGCATCGTCCCCAATATGTAACCCGAAGCCTGGAAACGAAAGCTTGCGGTTCCTTAGTGGCTGGTTGCCAGTCTTGAACTCAGCATCACACGCCACGGTGAGCACTTCCAAAATATTGTGTCACTCTATTACGACAGGGCTCGTTTAAGCCGGTATCTACACCGGGTGGGGGCTGATCCCTTGAGGTCTAGACATATACTAGTCTGATTTCAAAACTGAATATCTGAAGCAAATTCTACTGTTCTAATTTGCACTTTTAGAAAGTGAGTGTCAATTTATTCGCAATGGCGAAGTCAGGGCGCAAAACAATGCAGTCAATTGACCCAAATAATTTGTGACTGTGTTTCTATTTCACATGTGTAAGAGAGTGCATGGATGAGCATACATCTGTCGTAATGGTCCAAAGCACCATTTGGTGTCCATACATGCTCACGTAAAACGACAAATGGCATAGCCAGGAGCCCAAGGGTAGGTGGGTACCATTTGTTGTCTTGTTTGGTCCTTCTCATTCACTGCCACAAATATCACTCATTTTGTGATACGTGCATAAATATCACACTTACCGTCATGTTTGTAAGCCGAGGGGTAGCCGGTAAATTATACTAAGAACGATCCCAGGAAGCATGGGTGGGATGCCTATTACAATCATTAACCATTGGAAAAGTATCCTGGTTCCGCCACTGGGTGCGATTTATTAGTATCTCTTGTCCTGAATTCACTCACCCCCTCCTTGATCTGTCTTTGGCGAAACTTCATCCTCGTCGCATCACGGTTTGCGGTGGTTTGTATAAGGTATGTCTTGAATATCTCTCGTCACCTCTTGGATCGGCCATTGAAAAGCCTTTTGGCTCGGCCACTTCTTGTGACGCAGTGTTACCCTTTGTCCCCAATTCACCTTATCCTCCCAATTTTCCGACAGCAACGCAGATGTTAACTCGCGCCGTCTTTCAGGTCAAATCCTCACCCCGTCTCGGGGGGGGGGGGTTGTAACCTCCCTCTAAAATCCAAACTAAGCATCGCACGAAAACGAAAAGGTATCATCGGAAAGCGCTCGATGAGTAGGATTCGGGTCCACCCCCAAAACAATTTCCCCCAAAAGTGACGTCACCAGGGGCTAGATTTATACGACTTTTCACGACTTACATTATGTTTTGGCTCTGGGAAGTTCATTTTGTGGGATATATGACAAAACGAAATTTATTTGGAATGAGAAAAAGAGAGCGAAATCGACCAGGGCCTTAATTTTTGGACCCTCAAATTTGTTTGTTGAAATTTCAAAATTTTGAGTTGTTAATTTGTCCTTAATTTTCCTTTTCCAATGGGTAGACCAGACCAAGAAACGTTGTTGGAAGTCAACTTGTCCTAATCAAAAATGCTTACTTTAGCCAGAATCCTCTGAACTTGAACTGCAATTTGGCAAATACGCAAAATGTATATATAGTCAAAAACGAAAAGAAAATGAAAAATTCGTCTCGTACGTTTTGTTGTATCCCTAAAGATAAGCAAACGCTGACAGTTTCATTAAAATATATGTATCCGTTAAAGCGTGACGACTGGTTGAACTTTTTGGAGGTGACCACACTTGACCTTGACTAACTCTTTGACCCTAGATGACTTAACTTCAAAGTTTTGAATCAGCATGCCAAATTGATGTGGGAAAAGGTATGCCAAGTTTGGGTGCGCTGCCGCGCACCGTTCGTCCGCTATCCGCGAAAAACCTGAGGGGGGGGGGGTCGAAGACATCCCCGAGACGGGACGGGTTAATGCTCTGAGAAAGCTGGTCTCGTGTCGCCCCCTTTTCCCCCTCGATCCGCCCATGAATTATTGGGATATAAACAGTATTCCACGACTGTAGCAAGGTAGTGCCCAAATGATAGTAACCTGAACAAAACAAAACAAAAAGCATACAGACGCATGTGCCGTTCTCAAGTTTTCACAAGCATATGTCGGATGTGCACTCTCCCCAATATTCGATCCTAGAGCCGCTTCTAATATAGGTACGATGCTTAATTTTGGTGAGAAGTAGAGAAAGGAAGTTTGGAAAAGTCATCGAGGTTCATGGTGCCATCACAAATGATCAGGGAACGGTAAGTGAGAAAATCCACAGGGACAGGGAAATTCTGCCCTTTTCCCTCTACCTGAGTAGAGTTAATAGGAAGCTAGGCTGCCGAGGGAGGGCGCAGTCGCTTTCCACAGGTAGCCTATTTTTATATTGGGACTGCCAGTCAGAGACCAAGTTATTGCGGAAGCAAACTGGCAACAATTATCCACTTCATCAAGTAAGCAGTGAGGAACGATGGACAGCGGTGGTCTTGGAGAAGGCGAATAAAATATTTTATGTGAACATATTTCTTTGATGCTGTCCTTGAGCAACGTGCTCCTTTACCGGAAGCTGGAATGCTCAGTTTGGTAACACTACAGTCGTGGCATAGCTTCGACCTTGGTCTGAAGCTCCTTAAAGATGCTCTATTTCTCTCCACATTTGCTTCCATATCCCAGAAGCGCCCAAATGTAGGTGCAGCGCATCACATACTCGCCGAGAGAATGAGGTAAACAGACCCACCCACCTGAAGGGGCCAAACCAGTGTACGAATTAATTAGCACAGGGTCAAATCATGAGGTTTTTACTGTTTGTTCCATTCTCTTGGAATGGGGACAGCTACGTCAACCAAATTAAAGAAATGAAACCACAAATATATTTTTCCCATGAGAAATACTAATTGTCCTTATAATAATATAGTTGTCCTCGCTGTCTTCGAAGAATGCTGTAAATGTTTGTCGTATTTTCATTGGCGTCCTTACAGTTTTCCTGTCAATAGCGATATTTTTGAGCACTGAAGCAAACAATTATTGAGATGCTCCCTGCAGGAAACTGTTTGCATAGTTGTCTTTTTTTTCAGCTTGTGTATAAAATACATTGTATTCCTTGAATGCGCCTTTATAAAGGCATATTTTATTCCTTAGAATAAAAAAGAGAAATTCCTAGGGTGATAATTATTTTGAATGCGGAGCAGATTTGGCGCACACCCTTTTTAATGGGTATTATGGTCGTGCCAAACCAGCCAAGCATCTTCACATCGAAGTTCAGCAGTCTGTAGTGAATATATTGGTCGAATGGCCTCCGTGTCACCCTCGGAGGCCAACTTGACTGTTGCTTTTTTTGTACCCACACAGTTTCTGTTATGCAAATCACACTGTGTTAAATCACATTTCACAAAGGTCTCTGTTTGAAACCACAAATAGTCATTGGTCTCCACCCATGACTATTTGAACAGAAGAACCGCTTTGAAAGTTGGTGTGGACGATGCGGTGACAAGGGCGGGGGTTTTCCAATGTGCACACCATATTTTTGAAAGCTGTCCCGATTTATCCCACCGCTTTTTCCACAGCAGAAAAAGAAACTTAAAGGATGGTATGCTGGAATCTCTGACCTTTCATGTTCCTTTTTCATGTCCAGGTCTTTAAGAAGCTTTTTAGCGATGAGATCACTCGACCTGTTTAATCTCATTTTGCGGGATGTTTGAACTCGTGTTACCGATGTGCACCGGGGAGGGAAAAATAGTGCTGTGTTGGATCCCGAGCCACGTGGGCATCTCTGGGAACGACCTAACTGATGCAAAACTGCGTCGTAAGCTCAATGCTCGCGGTACCCTACCATTTCCGGCCCGTGATCACTTCGGAACCGTTTCAACGGCTGTGCTCGCAGTGGCAAGCGTCATAGAACGCTCTACCTGATAATATCCCGAGAGCGATGCAGCATCGTCTCTAAAAATGGAGTACGTGAACGCGTAGGGATAGGCGGGGCTAAGTACCAATGTATGGGCGCTGCATGGCCGGTGCAGTCGATGGGCCCCTAAACTACAATAACCAACCAACTAAAAAACGACGTACTTTTTGATATTTTTGATGTTCTGTGAGCTTGCGATGTTCGTGAAATGTCATCTTTACAAATGATAACACATCCTGTGTATGCACACGGAATTTGGTGCGAATACTCCGTTTGCGATTTTCGTGATGTTGAGCTCTGTGCCACTGGTTGGTGCCGTCCACGACGCCAGTACGGCCAATGTGTGAGGAAAGCGCTCCGTATCCCGCCGTAACCACTCGGTACTTTGCCGTAACGGCTCCGTATCAACCCGTAGCCATAGCTGTAGCTGGATGTAACGGTGGCCGTAGCTGGGTACAGCTACGGCCGTATCCGGCCGTGGCTGCTTCCGCTGTGTGTGATGACATGGCTACTAGTTGGGCTGGGTCATGTTCGGGACGACATGCAGATGGATTAGACGGCTGGGATCAGTTAGCCTGCTGTGATGCTCTGTTGGGGCGGCGGACTTCGCGGCTGGTGGGGAAACCCCCTCTCCACCAGTCGCGACAGGGGGATGAAATACCTCAACCTGACCGCTGACGAACGATGCGCCCCAGCTTTCACCGACGATAGATGTCGAATCCTGGCAAACTGGTCCGACAACAGGCTAACAGATGACCCATTCCTGCGGCGAACCGCACCAACTTCGGACGCGACCCGACGGTATTCCAACTGCACGGGCTGCACCAGTGAGTTGGCACACCTCTCGGGCTGCATTTGCATGCGGGTCGCCGCCGCGGTCGGAGCGTACCACTTAATCGCCGATTCACTACGTAGCGTAGCGTTTATGTTACCATTCGCAATTCGTGATTAACTAGTAGCCATCACAGAGGCGTTTCTCGGATGTATTCGGCATGCACGCCGGCGCCCCACTTTGCATTGTGCGAGACGGTGAGACGACGAGAGGGAGTGCGATGCACCGCCAGGTCTGAATGCGGCTGCATGCGGCAGGTGGCTCGCATGACCCGTGTCGCCGGTCCACCTCTGGTCACCTCTCACCAGGGGACTGCGCCTAACGGACTGTCGACTGGCGGCGGGCCTCACCGGGTGGGGATGGGGGTCAGCCACATGGTGCGATTCTCCGGGCAGGCAACGAGCGGCCCGCCGCAGCTGCCCTTCCGACCTGATGTGTCCGGAAGTGGCTCTGTCTGTCCCGGAAGAAAATGCCGCCGATTGCCACAGCTTCCTCATACCCGCACACCTTGAAGTGTACCTTCCCGGTGACCCTTCGTGTTTCTTGCACGGGCCCGCCACAAGAGGGACCAACTAACGAATGCCAGACCACACTAGGAAAGCTCACTGGGTTGGACAGGTTTGTAATAATACCGAGTCTTCGATGAGCCCGGGCACCTTCCGTGATGCGCCACTGTGGCCTGTCACCTGAGTGGAGTGACAGTGACGTCCACCAGCCGCAAGTTCAGGGATCTAACCGGCTGGTTGCAAACCATCCTTCCAGTTGCGCTGCATAACCCTGGTCTGTGTTACCCCAGGAGAAGTTCGATGACTTTGTCGGTGGCCTGTCGCTCCACGGGGCACGTGACCTACTATGCAAATATTAATTTGTCTTCGAAATTGTGCTAGGTGACACAGCAATACACACAGAGCTGTATAATTAGCGTGGAGATGACTGCGCTCGTCCTGTATAATCTGGTAGCCAGCGACATGTCCGTGAACTAAATGACAAATGGAAGACGTTTGAAGTGGAGCTGGATCGTGTCGTTACCTCAGCGGTAGCTGGGCGACTTCTGCGCCTCGTCTTGGACCCTGTTTCCATGGGCAGGAAGATTACAGACGGATCGGATCAGGCTCAGCGGCATGCTGGTAATCCGCAAAATATCCAGCGTTCCCATGACTAATTGGGGACGAGTAGCCTAGGGGCAAGTCGCTCGTCTCACAATCGAAATGTTGTTGGTTCGAATCTCACCTGTCGCTACTCTTCGCCCGCGACCAATCGGCGTGAGGGATTGGCGACGCTACATGGCTGAACGGTCGATGTGTCGTACAAACGAATAACCAACCAACCCATGACTAATCCACCACTGATCCACCCAGCGGTGATCGCCAAAATAGTGGATCAGCGTCGGATTAGTGGAGACATTTATCGCGCAGCCAATACAATTTGCTGACACATTAGCTAGGCTTTCAATGTTCCAATATACGGCGCTACTGCGTCCTTCGTAGGGTGAGGAGATCACGTGCGGTGGAAACGCAGCTTAGACGGTATCGGGGGAGGGGATCGGCAGGCATTGCTATATGAGTGGGTCGAATGCAGCTTTGCCTGACTCTGGAACTGGATAAACATGACCCGATTACATTTTTGTTCACGTATACTACTGTGTTTGCGCTGTTGGGTTAATTACACCGTTATTGCACCTAATCTGGTAGATGCTCCTTTCAAGTCGGACGGACAGAAGAATGGCATGGACTTGAGCTGCATATCATTGTGGGACGATGCATTTATTCATCGCCATCATACTGCCGTGAATGGGCGGGCCGCGGCACACCTCATATTCAGGAATTCACTGACCTTGTCTCAGAATAACGAAAAGGTTTTTCTTGCAAGTATTCCAGTGGCGAGAGCGATTTCAATCGGACGCCGCCGCATGACGAGAGGAAAAAATGCGGGCTGAGGCGGACAAGGCCGGGCCGGGGTGTCCTTCAAGGTCTTGTCGTGATCGTTGTGATGGTTTTAATGGCTGTGTCCGTTCTATCTGACTGGTGGAGTTGAGTGTTGTGGTTGTTCAGGAATTGGTTACGGCTGTGTGTTGTGGCCTCGACTTGTCAGTTGGCGTGCGGTCGCTGACCAGCAACTTCGGCAGGAACGTGCACAGAGCTGGCGGTCAAACTAAATGGCACGCGCTCCCACGAATGTCGGCTTTCATCGTGGTACTTCCGTAACAGGCGATAGCTTCCTGTTGCTGTTTTCTCCTGCCTGGTTTTCATAGGGTGCTGTCAATCTCTACGGGTCGGAGTGGTTTCCTCAAAACAGCCGCTGTGCTCTTATCGGCGGTGCTAACCGAGCCGACATGACTAGCCGAGCCAGTATCTATTGCACCAGCACCACCAAGCTGTGATCCTCCTGGTAGCAATTCTTGGGACAAGATGACAGCCCGTCACTTGACTGACTTACAAAAGAAAATGTGGCTTGGCTATCGTTCAGATCAGCCCAGGCGAGGAAATTCCGACGGCAGTACCTGGAGTTGCAGCCGATCGCGTCTTACCGGCTGGCCCTGCCCGCGTGAAAAGACAGAATTCCTTCAGTTTCCCAACACAGCGTCGTCTCGAGCAGCGCACGGTCGCCTGCCGGACTGCTGCCCCGCAACTCAGACGAAAGAACCGACCATGGTGGCATCCACTGAAAGAACTAGGGTGAGTGTCTTTAAGGTACCACTACCTTCGACTATTTCATCCCCCCGATCGACTAGTTCATTGCACGCACCACTTGGCCCTTCTGGAAAAGTATTAGGTCCACCTCCACCTCGAGTACTAACAGGTCAACCACTCACACCACCTACAAACCATAAGCGGATGCCCATCTCACCACCGGCCGAAGCGAATCTGGGGTAGTCCACGCGCTGAGTCGCCCGTCATGATGCACCCACCTGCAACCCTGCACTTTGACCCGACACTTGCGGGCAAGAACAACTGCCCTGCTATGGTTGGTTGGTTATTAGTTTTTACGACAAATCGACCGTTGAGTCATGTAGCGTCGCCAATCTCTCACGCCGATTGGTCGCGGGCGAAGAGTAGCGACAGGTGAGACTCGAACCCACAACATTTCGATTGTGAGACGAGCGACTTACCCCTAGGCCGCTCGCCCCCTGTCATGCTATGGAAAACGCTCAGTACGTGACCTATCACTGCTCAGTTGCGCCGTCGGTTGTTTCTTTGCATAGCGACCACTGGATCGGGTTATCCGGTCCAAGCACCCCAGTCGGCCGGCGCGTCGCGGCATCCGACTGCGGTGCGGTGCCTGGCACTGCACCGCACCGCGACCTGCCCGGGTACGATTGATCACTATTGGTGTTGGGGCAGCTAGGCGCAGCTAAACTTGCTATACATGTAGTCAAAGGATCGCTGATTCCATTGGTATTAGTATCTTGGGCTTTCGTGTGCGTTTTAAAACTTTATTGGAACTTGGAGGTACTACAAAATTAAACGAATTTGTAATGTTTTATTGCTTGATCAATGGTAGCGTGTTGTGAACCGTTCCATGCCTTTTTGAATCGCTGAACACAAGGAGAATGTTCTAAACCATCGTTTCATACCCGTTTTACGTCCGATATTTCGGGGCATAACGAAGACACCAATTCCGTTTCAGCTTCTACGCAATCTCAATTGTGATGCTTCAGGTGACAATTCGGAGATCGTTCAGACAGGTCAAACGCATCGTCACTTCAGAGCAGCTGATCCATTCTCCAAAAAAGATCCAGGCAGTGCAGTGAAATGGTGCGAAAGAAGCACACATGGGCCCTTCACAAACAGTAGCAGCTAATGCTCCCGTAAGCCTAAATAATCAATACCTCATTGATCATTCACTAAATCGTTCACTCAATAATTCAATCATCCATTCACTCATTCATTTAACCATTCATTCACGCATGCATTCACATACTTATTCACTTATTATTTTACCCGTACGCTCCTTCCTTCCTTCATTCATTTATTAAATTTATCTTCTTGATTCATTCATGCCCATTGGCTCGCTCACTTACACATTCACCCACTGTCACGCATCTCTTGAATTTATGACAGTATGTTGTATTCATATATAATATAGACCTATTATATATGACAGTATGTTGTTGATAAGTGCCATACATGCACTAACCATTGCATATTGTGATGCATGTACATCTCTGCACAATTCCAGGCACGGAGATTATCCATAATGTGGTTTGTTATACAATCATTTGATAAGGATGGGTATTTTGCATCGTTATCGCTAGAACGGTTATCCTTAAATTAAGTATCTCAAAACAAGGTGCACGTATGGGTACGCTGTTAGATCAAAATTACGCCGGAAGAACTTGCATGTTATGTTGAGGGACATCGTTTCCGTGGCGAAATTCAGCAAAATATTGTTCTCGTTTTGACATCTCATACCTAAAGAAAAACCATTATTTTGGCACTACACTCACCCACTCAATCGCCCACTCACTCAATCACTGACTCAATGTCACTAGGTTAGTTGATCACTCTCACTCGCTCCCTCACCCACACTCACTCACTAGATCAATCACACTCACACCCTTCGAAAAGCTCCGAGAATAATGACATTTAAGAGCGACCTAACGAAAGAGTTGCCTTCAAGGTCCCTCAGGCCAACATTTTCAACTAATCACTTCATTTTGATTTGGGACCCATACCCACTTGCCAACAAAACACATGCGATTTATAGCGTAATGCTTCGGTAATGATCTGCGGTCGTGGTGGTGTTTCGTGGGTGGTAGGCGCTGATGTCTGGGGCCGACAATTAACAACTCGATCAGTACGATATTATGGAGTAGTCGAGTCCGCCCTTATCAGCCATCTGCTCGTCCCTGCAAGCTGGGGGACGAGTAGTCTAGGGGTAAGTTGCCCGTCTCGCAATCGAAAGATTGTGGGCTCGAGTCTCACCTCTCGCTACTCTTCGCCCGTGACGAACCGGCGTTAGAGATTGGCGACGCTACATGACTCAGCGGTCGACGTGTCGTAAAACCAATAACCACCACCACCACCACCATCCCTGCCAGTTGGCAGCTCGTCTAGTCTACCGAGGATCCGATCCTACTCATCGAGCGTTTCAACTGGAATGTATCAATTATCAGCCGTATCAAGACTCGCCACGTCTGCAAGCGTGCTAGCGAAGGCTAGCTGGCTGCTCGTCTGCTCAGTAATTAATTACCTTAATATTGTAATCGTCTTAATGTTCTTATTTAGTAGACTTCGAGGTTTGGAGTGTCACCCAAAGCTATTCGTTGACTTATCACGACCATCGAGCATGTACATCGTTTGAATGATACGTTAGTCGACGAGTGTCCATGCTTACGTGAATCGCTTATGTATTGCTCATTACGCTGGGAAGTCAAGCGGTGCCCGGGACACATCTCGTGAACGCTTCTGTGACGGGAACCGTCTGGAGGCCGTGGTTCTGTAAATTATCGGTTTTTTTTCTGTGGTCGTGTTTCTACCAATTTCTCGCGACATGCTCTCCACCCTTTCAAGGTCCGCGACGTCGGGCGGATAATTCAAATGCGGTCGGCTATGTCGACGCTTTGAACGCTGGCCAAGGATTTCTTGACACCTCACAACCACCCATTCTGTCTTAGCATTTGTGCATCTCTCTGAGCCAATCTGACAATTCCATTACGGTAGCGAAGCGTTCTCATATTGTCATATAGCACACTGACCTCCATTGCAGTCATTCTGTGCTTTTGAAACTGATCCTAGACGAACAGCCAGTAACCCTGAACTTCACCGACTGCCAAATATTCATGCCGTGGCCACAGACGAACGCCCATTATCTGTCTCACCACCGAATGATCGTTGACTGGAATCCAGCGACTGACTCGTCACCGTGTGACCACCGACTAGAGTGCAGTGATCCAGTGGTCCAATTGCACCGCCGTTGATCCGGCCGGGCGGTGCGGACGTGACGCTGCCCTCTTTCCACCGCTTCGTGTACACAAGCCAGTCTGCCGTGTGCCGAGGGCACACTTGGCGGTGGGACGAAGGCGCCGAGAGTCCGTGGCCGGCCGAGTCGACCGGCGGCTAAATCGGCGGCCCGAAACGCGGCCCCAGCTCGGCGTGCTCGCGGCTCAGGGCAGCCGGTCTGGCGGGACCTGTGCCAGGGACGACACGGGTGGAGGACGGACGTGAAGCGTGACGAGGTCGCTGGTTGGCCTTGGCGGGCTGTGATCGGCTGTGGTCGGCCGTGATCGGCTGTGATCGGTCGTCACGATCTGTGATCGGATGTGGTCGGCCGTGATCGGCCGTGATCGGCTGTAGTCGGTCGAGGTCGGCCGTGCGAGGTTGTGATCGGTTGCGATCGGGCTTCGATCCGACGGCGACTGAGTACGGTCCGGTCGTGGCCGGGGAGTGCATCGCGCCGACATCACCGGCTCCCTTATGGCCGTGTAACACGCGGCGTTTCAGCCGCCGACCCTTCGCAGAGGGGGCGGCCCCACCGGGCGGCCGGCCGCCAGGATGCGTCGTGCCCCGCCGCCGGTCGGCCGCTCCGTTACCCGCGCCGGCGGCCGCCAGGTGCGGCCGTTGCCCACCTCTGACCGTGACCGGCCGGGTCGAGCCGATCACTATCGGCGGTCTGCACGAGAAGTCGGCCGGCCGCCGGCGCCGCCGACCGCCCGTTACCGAGTCATCGGCGCGCTGTTCGCGGCCCATTAACTGACGGCCCATTATTTCAACTGGCGATAAATTTAGACTGCCGCCGCCGGCCGCCCTTGCGGCAGGCGGTCGGCACCAGCGGCGCCGACCTGCGCATCGCCTCCGGCACTGGCCTGCCCCTCACGGGCGGCCGGCCCGGCCAACTGGGGTCGACTGGCCGACTGGGGCGGCGGCGGAGGCCGGCGGGACGTCATCACCGGCTGTGGGCGTGTCCAGGGCCACCGGGTGCGCTCGGTGTCGAGACGGTGTGGTGTCCACGGTATGCGGCCGGTGGTGCAGTACTATCGGTGCACAGACTGGCGGTGCCTGCTCAGGCACTCGGTGGCGAGATGGTGCGGCACTCACGACTCAGCGGTGTGGTGTTCGCACAACACTCACGCTGATAACTATGGGCGCTAAATGACCTTGTAGTCGGCACGCCCTTAAGCCCAAATAATCAATCAATCAATCACACTGATAATTCGCACGACACTCACGACGGCACAGCGGTGTGGTGTTCGCGGTATGCGGACTGGCTGTGTGTTGTTCACGGTGCACACAGTGGCAGTACGGTACTGAAAGCATACTGGATACAAGTGTGGTATTCACGACGCGCGGATAGGCTGCGCGATATTCACGCTATATGGGCTGGTGGTGTATTCGCTATGTGCACGCTGCCAGTGTGCACGCTATATCCGGATTGTGTGGTGTTCACAACTGTGCGATATCCACGGTGTGCATGGCTATTTCCTGCTATGCCGTGATAGCCAGATAATTGGACGCTATGTGACCAGTGAAATTGATGCGCCCCAGAGCCAAAATAACTAGCACGGTACCAGAGCCGAGACATAATCGCTAACACGTTAGCCAGGGCCGAGACAGAATCAACTAACACGGTAGCCAGAGCCGAAACAGAATCAGCTAACACAGTAGCCAGGATCGGTACAGAATCGACTAACACGGTAGCCAGGGCCGATACAGAATCAACTAATACGGTAGCCAGGATCAATGCAGCATCAACTAACACGGTAGCCAGGGTCAATGCAGAAGCAACTAACACAGTTGCCAGGGCCGAGACAATCAACCAACACGGTAGCTAGAGCCGAAACAGAATCAACTAACACGGTAACCAGAGCCGAAACAGACTAAATGGACGGTCTTCACTGCCACCCTGGGCTGGAAATTGTCAGCTCCAAATCAGAGGTATTATTTATTACGTGAGTGCAGAACACCCGTGTCTCGACTAGGATGATATATGAGGTGGGGTTGAGATCTTGACAGGTAGTATTTTGGGATTGATAACACTTCAGCCAAACCTGGTCATTTAGTGGAGGTGCCTTGGCAGTCAAATAACGGTAAGTGGGCATATATGATGGAGAAGAAGCTTGGCTTCTTTTACGACGCATTCAGCTGCTAGTTCACATTCCGTCGCCGTCGCCAAACTCTCGCGCAGAATGGCTGCGGATGGACTCTGTGCATATACGAAGGATGTGCATATGAACTTCCATCCTGGTTGGGAAAGCTCTGAATGTATATCGGTTTTCCAACCGGATCCAGACTGAGCCGATCCAGTCGTGGTTCGAAAATTCATCCCATCCAAGCCGGATCCGCTCACTTGAGTCCACCAGGCCCACATTTGCACGCGGCCCCGTTTTGATCGCCGTTCGGTATTCAAACAATCAGTTAGCTGGTCGTTCGCTGTCAGTTTGTGAATCGTTCTCTTTTCAAACGGGACGATTACGCTTTGCCCGGAATAGCTTAAAATGAGAACTGCCGTGTTAGTACGTTGGGTTCTTTTACGACGCATTCAGCTGCTGGGTTATGTGGCGTGCGAAAACGCTGTGCTGCGGTGGCCGCTCGCTGTGTGCACACGCGGAATGTCTTGCACTTGTTACGTCAGCTTCGCTCCGTGACGAGACTGATTTTTGTTGCCCAGCGCCGCGTTCGTGTGATTCATGTGACGCGTCGTTTGTGCCCCGTCAGTTCCGCTGCGCACCCAGTGGCATATTTTCTCGATTGTTAGCCAGCCAAAACCGGCGTCGTGTTTTTCTCCACTAGATCGCCTATTCACACGTCATCCCCGCGGAGGATGAGACGACGTCGGGGCCGGAGGTCAAGACCCTCGTTCCGTGCTGGCACGCGGCGCCGCAGACTCTCGTACCTGGCAGTGGGCAGGCGCGAACGAAACGGACAGCGCTATCTCACCGTCGCCACGCGGGTGTTTCTGGCTCGGCCGGGATCCCACGGCAATGCGGCCCTGACGGCCACATCGACAGTCATCTCGGATGCGATCCGATCCGTTTTGGTCGGGTCTGATCTAATTTGACTGCTGCCATCTCGTGCGGATTAACACGCAATGCCACCGTGGCACCCAGAGCTATCTGTAGCATACAAAGCTATCTGTAGCATACCGAGCTATCAGTCATAAATGACGTGTCGGATACGATACTGCTGCATCATCCAGAGTTGTCTGTTATAAATGACACGTCGGATCTGTATCCGACGTGTCATTGAATTGAGTGCTGCTGAATCATCCAGAGCTGTTTGTCATAAATGTCACGTCGGATACAATGCACCTTCGTGGATTTTCCCGGTGCCATTCTTCCAACATCTCCGGGCGCTGTACCGCCAGTGCAGCTGAGGCGCTCGAATCCCAGGGCAATTACTAACTAATTAGCTTCCTAACAGTTGACACACCAATATTTTACAGCTTGTCAAGGCGCTGTTGTCTTGCTTGCGTCGGTATTGCACGAGGTAAGTAGACAGGCGGTGGTGTTAGCTCTATGCGGATGGTGTTGGCTTGCCCGAGCCGGCCACGCTCCGCCGACAGAGGTTTTTGTGGCCGCACACGAGGAAGGTCGAGGTGGAGCATTATTCACGGTCCAACACTGTGGTTAAGCAAGTGTCGAGCAGCTTCCGCGAGCCGCTCCGTGGGGCCAATATCGTCGGCATACTGAGCACGCTGACGGATACCGGGCCCTACCAATATTCGGCATACAGCCAGGACCGGGCCCCTCCGTGAAACCGTCGGCATACTGGGCAGCGAGGATACCGGGCCCCTCCGTGAGACCAATCGTCTTTTCTGCATGCTGAGCACGCTGACGGATACCGGGCCCCTCCGTGAAACCGTCGGCATACTGAGCAGGCGGAGGGATGCCGGGCCCCTCCGTAAGACCAATATCGTCGGCATACTGAGCCCGCTGACAGATGCCGGGCACCTCCAGCTGTTATTTGTGTCGTGTTTCTTTTACTGTCGCAACACAATTACCGTGTTATGCACATCTGGTTCTGTATGTTTTTTTTTCTCAGGCAAGCGCCTTTCTCTGGGCGGGTCCTGTTTGTAGGACGTACTCTTGCGTCTGGCTAATCTGTCCGACAGACTTGATTGGACGTTATCTGACCCTGATGAGCGCCCTTGGGTTGGCTACGGATAATAGTAAACGGATTGGAAACTCGGCGGCACTTTGTTGTTTGCGATCACCGACCGGTACTAACGACATCGATCGGACGATCGGATTACTAATCCTGGCTAGGATAATGGTGGATTCTACCTCGGCCAGGCCGGGCTGCGACGGAGCTCAAGCCGGGAAACGGCCCCTCCCTCGATGGACAGGGTTCATGCGTTTGAAAAGGGTCCTCAGGCTTGTCAGAAAAGGTTCTGGTTCGTCAAAGTGGGCCCCTGAAATGACGAACGGGGTCGTAGTTGTCGAAGAGGACCTTGGGTCGTCAGAAAAGGCCCTTTGGCCGACGGATGGGACCCAAGCTGTACAAGGGCCCTGAATTGATGGAGTGGCCCTCAACAGTTCAATTGAGAATTGAACTGTTGAAATAGGGCCTCCGGATAGACATGGGCGGCTCTGAATCATTAACAAGGGGTCCTGCCTTGATGGATAAGACGCCTGGCCCTTGGAGAGGCCCATGGAGTGGAGAGGGGCTGCTACACAGTAGTGGCGTTTCCAAAGGGTGAAGGGGTACCCGACCCCTAGCGAGTCCAATGGAGCCATCTAGGCAACCGTCCTTAGAGGCATAAATATAAACGAGGACAAATTTAAATGCTTCTAATATCATTTGTGGAAAGTGCCCTTGATACCTGAAGACGTCCACTCTCAGGGCTAGCAAGGGCCTTGCAGATAAGAGGGGATCCGCCCAAGAACTGGAATGCCTATATCAGCTCGAATGGACAGTCTCAGGTGGAGATGGCCCCTAACAACTGAGGAATATACAGAGCACGTGGGTGTCTGAGAAGGCTGAGATGCTCTTTTGGTTTGAAAAGGCCTCCGAGGGATGAACAGGACCATGAGAGCTGAAGAAGACCAGTGAGTGCCCATCTCAGATCTGAAATTCCCCGATTCGAGAGCCATACGGGACTATTGAGAACTGTGATGGGCCCCTACAAGCAGGAGAGAACTCTGGATGATGCAGAGGGCCTCATGAGAGTCAGAGAAGACTCGACTAGGATTATTCTGATGTTGAGACCGCCCCCTAATATATGACTAAGGTTTTTGCGAGGGCTAACAAATTTCCTGTTGGCTGGCAACTGAGGTGAGGAATACCGGGGGCCAGCCTCAGAGCTGGAATGTTCTTGAAATCACAGGAGATGTCGATACCTAGGAAGGGTTCAGCGAACCCTGAAACTCTGAAGCAGCTTCAAATGGTCCTTAAAGGCTAACAGAACTCCATGAGCTAAGCCTTAGGTCTAACGATGATTGTGAGGAACGTTGAGGGCTAATGCCAAAGCTAGAAACCCTTGAAGCTAGAAAGACTGTCACGGACTTGGAAAGGCCCATGACAGCTGGGGAGAATCCCTAACAATTTGAAATGGTCACTGAGCACTAGCGAGGACTGTACTTAGATGCCAAAGAATCTTAGCTGGGTCCCTATGAGACAAACAGCCCCCTGAGATCTGAAGAGATTCACTAAGGGCAAGCGATGGTTATGGGGAACACTGAGAGCCAGTTTAGGAGCTAGAATGCCATTGCTAGCCAGAAATTCCCGAGGCGACAACTCCTGAATCGTTGACCTGATCGAAACAACATTTTTACAGCTGGATTCAGGGCATAGGGTAACCACACGCATCAACTTTGGTCTAGATCTGAGAGATGAGGGTACCGGGCTCTTGTCGATCTGTCGTGAAATGCGCCATCTCTTCCAAATAAAAGGTGGAATGCACAATTATGAGGAGGCATTTGCATCAGGAAATGGTAGTTTTCCTACCTACATGACATATAAGCATATTATATGTCATATATATCATATGATAGCACGTGCTATGATATGATGGACCAGATAGCATACAGTGATGAAAAAATAAGCCAATAAATGTGCCATAGGCACGTGCCCACAACAGGTAATACAAGGCTGTATGTTTTATCTGCCGACCGTACACCATGGTTCAGTGACATGGGATCTGACAAATGATGTTGATTTCATTGATAGTGATGTTGTTTACAATCATATCAGGAAAATAAAGCCAAATAAGGCAGCAGGACCTGATGAAATTTATGATAGGGTGTTGCGGGAAACTGAAAAGGAACTGGCATTTCCACTTAGTATAATATTTTGTAGATCAGTTTCACATAATGAAATTCCAACCGATTGGAAAAGGGCAAATGTAGTTCCTATTTTCAAGAAAGGAGAAAGAGGGAAAGTTGAAAACTATAGGCCAATAAGTCTCACATCCCTAGTCTGCAAGGTACTCGAATCAATTATCAAGGATAGAATAGTTAGTTATCTGGAAGGTAGCAGATTGATTCAAGATACTGAACATGGGTTTAGAAAAGGACGATCGTGTCTCACAAACCTCTTGGACTTTTCGAACTTCGCCACAGAACAATTTGGTCAGGGAAATCAGGTTGATGTAGCATGTATTGACTTTAGTAAGGCCTTTGACAAGGTACCCCATAAACGGTAAATGATACAGCTTCAGTCCCATGGTATTGCAAGTAGCATCTTAAAATGGATAGAGTTGTGGCTTTCAGATAGACAGCAAAGAGTGATGCTAAATGGTACAAAGTCATGGCCCGTCCTTGGTCACCGATTCCGAAGAGTTTCCTATCAGTCTACTATTATCCGTGGATTGGCGGTCTCGATCTATGGTAAAAGTTATTGGATAAACATCATGTCTGCGATAAAAAGTGTGCGGTTGGACGGCCTCTATCTGCTGTAAGGAGTCTCCGCCAGCCTGTCTGCGGTAGGAACTCCCGATCGGGTGGCCCCTCTGTGGTAAGAGTCGTTGGCTGGGTGGTGCCTGTCTGTGGTAACAGTTCCTGACTGGTTCTTTGGCTGTGGTGGCACTCTTGTTGGCTGGATGGTGGCAAGGATTCCTGGTCTGAGGTAAGAGTTACTTTTTGGGGGACTGTGGTAATACTTTTTTGGGACAGAGTTTTGACTGAGTTGTCCGTTTGTGGTAACAGTTGCCGATTGGTTATCTGGCTGTGGTAAGAGTGGTTGCTGAGTTGTCACAGTCTGCGGTAAGAGTTCCTTACTGGTTCTCTGGCCGTGGTAAGAGTGGTGGCTGGGTTGTCCCAGTCTGTGATGAGTGTTCCTGATTGGCTCTCTGGCTGTGGTAAGAGTGATGGCTGGATGGCGGCTGAGTACGTGCGGACCAGATCAGGAAGTCCGTGCGGTGGGACTTCCTGATCTGGTCGGCGCCGACCGGTCCGTTGTCAGCACGCCCTGCTCGTAGCACTGATCTGGGAGCTGGTTTGCGTGGAGTCGTGTCGTCCACCTCTGCGGTCGGTCGGCCACCGGGCGGGCGGCGCTGTCGCGTCCGGTCAGGAGAACGTACGTTAGATCACTTCGGCCAAGTGAGGCTCACATCACCACATCCTGGTCAGCTTTACTTCACCTCAGCCAGGTGAGATTCACTTCATCTCGGCCGGGTGAGGTTCACGTCACCTCAGCATGGTTATCTTTGCTTCACCTCAGCCAGGTGAGGTTCACTTCATCTCGGCCAGACAACATTCACATCACCTCAGCCAGGTCAGGCTCACTTCACCACAGTCAGGTCAGGTTCGCATCACCTCAGTCAGGTGAGATTCACTTCACTTCATCCGGGTGAGGTTCGCATCACCTCAGTCAGCTTAAGTTCACATCACCTCAGTCAGGTGAGATTCACTTCAACTCAGCCAGGTGCCGTACAGTTCAGCCGGGACGATCCCCGGCGCTGTTCGTCTGGGCAGCGCTGCAAGGCACTCGGCGTTTACATTATTTCAGTTCGCATTTTCTCGGCTCGCGCAGGGATGTTGGTTCTCTTTTGAATTGCCTACTTTGTCATGGCGGTATTCTTTTGGATATATCGGCACGGCAGCCTGATCTGCGTCCGCCTCGGGTGGCTTGCCTCGGGTGGCTCACCTGGGGTGGTTCGTCTCGGGTGGTTCGCCCCAGGTAGTTCACCTCGCGTGGCTCTCCTCGGGTGGCTCGTCTCAGGTGGCTCGCCTCGGGTGGCTCGCCTCGGGTGGCTCGCCTAGAGTGGCTCGCCTCGGGTGGTTCGCCTCAGGTGGTTCGCCTCAGGTGGTTCACCTCTGGTGGTACGCCTTGGGTGGCTCGCCTCTGGTGGCTCACCTCGGGTGGTTCGCGTCGGGTGACACTATTCTGGTGGCTCGCCTAGAGTGGCTCACCTCGGGTGGTTTGCCTCGGGTGGCTCGCCTCAGGTGGCTCGCCTCGGGTGGCTCGCCTCGGGTGGCTCTCCTCGGGTGGCTCCCATTGGGGAGCTTGCCGACCCGGTTTGGCTGTGTACACTTGGACGGTTCGCTGAACTGTTGGGACAATGTTTGTATAATTCCGGTCGAGAGAGAGAGAGAGAGAGAGAGAGAGAGAGAGAGAGAGAGAGAGAGAGAGAGAGAGAGAGAGAGAGAGAGAGAGAGAGAGAGAGAGAGAGAGAGAGAGAGAGAGAGAGAGAGAGAGAGAGAGAGAGAGAGAGAGAGAGAGAGAGAGAGAGAGAGAGAGAGAGAGAGAGAGAGAGAGAGAGAGAGAGAGAGATGGAGAGAGAGAGAGAGAGAGCGAGAGAGCGATGAGGCTTGTTCTGAACACCGCTCTCCTGAAGATCGCACTGTTGTGTGGTGAGCCTCGCCCGAGATGACATCGTTCTAGCTCAACAACTGGAGCGACTATCCGTCACTTGGAGTGGTTCACAGCCCAGGCCTGCCATTTGTTCAGAATGTATCGTCCTTGAGAGCCAGAGAGTATACGATCACTTTGACAGCATCTGCCCAACGTGCGGCCGGCCGACTTGATGCAGCTTAATGCTAAAATAGCCAACCGAGTAAGCGGAATTCGCAATGGAACGGATTGGCTCTTCCGTGATAAATATGCTGCCGTTGGTGCCCCACACAACTAAAATGCTGATGTGTCTTCTTGATGCGATTGATGTTTGATAAGTACGCAGCTAGCTGGCTGTGGTATTTATTGTTGCAGCATTGGAATTGTTTCGTCTCAACGCTATTCACAGCATGGGGTCATCGTATGCATGTATAACCGTAAGTGCACCATAGCATGGCTGCCGATTCAACTTTCTCCGTTTTCGCCCGCCCGTTGTCCTTGCGAAACCACGAGCGGAGACTGTGGCACAGTGCCGGCGTGTGGGGGACGGGGTGAGGGGGCGGCCGTTACATATGCATCGCTTTGCATGCAGCTTTGCAGTGGACGGCCTCGACGGCCGTCTGCCGGACTAAAGAGCGGGTCCGACCCGGTTGCATTTCTGATGAAGTGCATGGTCCTCGCGGCCCGAAAGATGAGGTCTGGTGACGTGCTGTCGGTATCTCTGCGACGCGGCGGAGAGCGTGGATCGACGCCGAGCCTGGAGGCGAGGTGCAGTGTGGGGATTGGCCGGTACGATCGGCACTGGAGTTCACCGCTGGGGAAGTTCCAGTATGACGTCAGAACTTGCGGACAATTTTTTTTTCTGAAATGTGCACCCACTGCTACCTCATTTACAAGTCGTCCACTGGGCGCTGTATGACCGAAGCAGTCGATGCGCCCCTAAGCCCAAATAACCAACCAACAAGTCGTCCACGTGGTTCTACGCACGACTGCTGTCTGCACGGGAAGTGCGAGTGCTGCGTGCACGAGCCGTCCGGTGCCGACGACACGTGTCTGGCACGAGCAGCACGTGGCTGGCGCCGTGCCATCTGCCTGACGTGGACGGCCGGCGTCTGGCACGAGCTGCTCGTGGCCGGCTGGCAGCCAGCGTGCAGGCACTGGTCGGCCGGGACGAGCCGCCGACGTCAGTGCAGATCGACAGGCCATTCGCGGACGGTGGTGGCTTTTGCGAACAGCTGGAGCTCTGCTGGTGGCCAAGTGAGATGTCACCGGAAAGCTACGGGCACAGGTGAAGCTGAGACTCCGAGAGGTGGCCAGGAATTTGGAGCCAGATGAAGCAGTGGGTACTGGCACTGTGAGGGGCCAGGTATGTCTGTGAACCATTTAGCGAGTGGAATCTGAACATGCAGTTTAGAGTGACAACCCGCGGCCATTTTGTCAATATATTCATGTTTATATATATGTATATATATATATATATATATATATATATATATATATATATATATATATATATATATATATTATCCTGTTCCTAAGGAACCGAAGTTATCTAAAGACTGCAGTAGGTTTCATAATTTGTGACACCATATATATGAAATAACACTGCTAGACAATGGGTAATGAGATTTCGCCAAAACTACATGAACTGACGTATCAGCGTATTTTAGCGCACGCTGATATCGGGCCGTACTCAGGAGTCAACTCCATCAGTGGGGCTAGATGATCAGATGTGGCAGCTGGGGCACAGATGTCCCACAGAGGCGGGCCTGGAATCTCGCACCATCCAGAGCAAACGCAATAAGCGGCAGGAGCCTTCATAGATGTGACTAGCAGGGCATTTTGAGCGTGTCAACCGTCGTTCAGTCCTGGCCTACTGAGGTAGCTTCTGCTGAGATGGCTTCTGCCTTGCCCGTAGTCTAGTGCAGGCTCGTCGCCAGGCTCGTACTTCGACCGTGGCGAGCGAAGCATTGACAGCGTTGTCACTGGCGCGGCATCGGCGAGCTCGGCAGCTATCCGCCACGGACAGGTGGGAGGAAGCTGAATGAATCGAGAACCTCGGGGACGAGTAGTCTAGGGGCAAGTTGCCGGTCTCACGATTGAAAGCTTGTGGGTTCGAGTCTCACCTGTCGCAACTCTTCGCCCGCAAACAATCGGCGTGAGAGAGCGACGCTACATGACTCAACGGTCGAGGTGCCGTAAAACTAGTAACCACCAATCGGGAACCTCCATCGACACACCACGTCTTACGTTAATCGTCATTCTACAATTGGTGCGCTAATCAGGCGAGGAGCTGAAAGGATGGCCACGACTTGACCGCACGTACATCAGCTGCACACCGCGAATTGCAGCTTTCCGACTGTCATGGAGAGCTTCCCGGTCATGCTGATGCTGCTGATGCTGCTGATGCTGCCGTCGGCGACATGTATTTGGTGTGCGGTGGTGGCCGCTGCGAGTGCGCTGCCGTGCGTTGAGTGAGTTGTGAGAGTGCCGTGGGTGGGTGTGAGGGGCAGGCGCGATACTCACCTTGTGTGAGGCCGGCAGAGGTGGCGGCGAGCTGGCTGGCGCGTGCACTCGCGAGTCACATGAATGCGGCGCGCGCGGTACCGAGCGGCGCGCTGGCGTTCTGCCGGCTGACCAGAGACTGGGAGCTGTGTTGGGCAGGCGCCTCTCGCAGCCACCGCCGCCGCCGTCCGGTACCGGTGCGGCCGGTGGGCGCCGTGGGGCCGTCTTGGATCCGGCCGGGCCGGGCACGGCCGGACCGCGTTCGGGTCCGGGTCCGGGTCCGGGCTCAGGTTCGGGTCCGGGTCCGGGTCCGGGCTCGGGTTCGGGTCCGGGTCCGGGCGGGAGTCCCGGCCGGGCTCCCACCACGGCCAGACGCGGCCCGGATCCGGGTGGACCCGGTCGGATCTTCCCACACCTGGGACGCAGTCGCGACGCAGTTGGGGCCCAGTCTTGGTGCGGTCGCATTGCGTTCGCACCCAGCCCGGACCCTGACGTCACCTGGCCACACTCTGTCCGAGGACAGTCCGGACCCGGTCAACTCAGTGCCAGCCCAGTGACGGGGGCTCGGTCGGGACCCGGGACCCGGCCAACTTGGCCCAAGCCCAACAACGGTTCCCCAACACGCTGGCCCCTCGTCGGCCGTTTTTACCCAGACTTGGAACAAAGCCCACTACGGGGCCGGCAGAAACTGCCCATTGGCAACAACGGAACTTGCTTGCAGTTGCGCTGTAGCAAATACCGACAATTACGGGCAGGGGGGGGGTTCGACTCCTCGTCCGGCGACGTCGCGGGCAGAGCAGCACCTGAAGATGACGAGTGGGTATGTGTTGCTGTACAATAACCTCGTCGGGACACAGCAATACGGACGTATGGGGCAGCAATGAAGACGTATGACGTGGCCTTTGTGTTCGACTGTCGTTGAGCTTAATTTAGCGTTTAGCTTGCTGGATGAACCTCCTATATGTATGCAGATTTATTTTTAAGTATTTTTGCGCGCATTATGTGACATATTCTCGGAGGTTTCTTCTGTGCTATCATAACATCCAAGTTCTGCTCGTGAATGAATAGTTTGCTCGTGAGGCCATTTCGTGCTAGCTTCTTGTGTGGAGCTGCAGTTGCCATGGAGCTGCAGTTGCTGCGTACATCGAATGCGATATGAATTGGCATTCGATGTACGCAGCTGGACATGTCACACGCCGAACAGGAGGGGAAGTTGTGCGGCTTGGATTGATTGATGGTGCTATTTGAATGTCCGCAGGCTTAGCATGACGCAGACCATTTGCAGTCACTGCTGGCGGAATACAATTGCACTGTTCGCAGGCCCTGGCGGGCGATTACTTGGCGCACATACTGTAGATGATCCGCATAAACTGCAGACGACCTCGTTAGTTTTGTAGAAGCGCCGACCGCCGTGTGCGCTCTCATTTTGTATTATCACAACTGTACAGCTTTCCGGGCAGAGGTACTTTGTCACAGGCTTGAGGTACGTTGTCACAGGCTCGAGGTAGGTTGTCACAAGCTCGAGATACGTTGCCACAGGCTGGAGCGATGTTGTCACAGGCTCGAGGTACGTTGTCACAGCCTCTGAATCACAGTTGACGCCCGCACGAGACACACGTGGGGCACATCTGGAAAGGCTGGGCATGTCGCGTTTGTCGGGTTATGCAACATCCGCCCTGGTAGCCGCAGCTAAACAACATAGCCCTCCCCATCTGAGCTTCAGCTACATGACATGACACCCCGCATGTGAGCTTCAGTAGCGCTATGTATTTAATCTGCAGGCACACTGCACACTTCCCGTGAGTTTAGGTTGGAACCCTAGTCTGAACCACTGCCAATGAGACGAGCAGAGATTATGAGGGCTTACTTGAAGGTAGTAAATTATCATCCGCGGCCATGTAGTATGCGTTCTTTATGTCCGGTGTTTGGGTTACTGGTGTTACAGCGTTCTTGTTTCAGGTGCGTGCGATGAAGTCGTGTCTCTGAGGCGTACCATGCTTGCTGAATGCGTGTGTTGGTGGCCTGGTGCATTCTGGAATAGTTGTCTGATTGTGAGCGTGGGCAGTATATGGGCTGACTTGGTCTGGTGGCTGCATATGCTGCTCTATCTGTGTGTGCATGCTTATGCGGCTCGGTATTCAAACACGAAACGGTAGTTTGTGTACTACTAATATGTTGTGTGTGGGATGGCTTTGTGGTGTGATAGGACTCTTGGAAGTGGTGCAAAGTATGATACTTTTACCAGCTGGTTTTGTGTCCGTGGGGCGATGACGTTATGGTCCATGCTTGTGCTGTACATTGTTGAGTGTGCCGAATAAACTGTGTAGGTCTGTGGTGAACACTTGGATGATGTGTCCGACATATATGGGTGATGTGTGAAATAGTCGAGCACGCAGATTGAATTGGTACAACACCGCCGCTGTGCCCGTTGCTGTGATGGGTGTGTCTTGGAGCCGCCAGTGTATATTATGTTGTGGTTTGGATAACGTGATGTTGATTTCTGAAAGAGACGCAAAATTTCTGCCTTTGTATACGTGTGCTCTGGATGGTTTGTGGGAAGGTGTGTTGTGGGCTATTTGTGTTTGCAGAACACACTTGTGGGTGGAAGTGGTGTGTTGTTGTTTTTGTTTGTGTTCGCTGCACGCGCCTGTGGGTGCAAGTGGTTGTGTGTTGTGGGTTATTTGTGTTCCCTACACTAACTTGCGGGTGGAAGTGGTTGTGTCTCGTGGGCTATTTGTTTTCTCTACACACACTTGCGGGTGGAAATGGTTGTGTCTTGTGGGTTATTTGTGTTCTAGGTATGGACTTGCGGGTGGAAGTGGTTGTGTGTTGGGGAGCGTAGTGCGCATCTCATTAGCATATGTGTGGTTGTCTGTGAGGAGGTGTGTTGTGCGCTATTTGTGTTCCCAGAGCACACTTATGGGTGGAAGTGATTGTGTGCTGGGAGAGTCATGCGTAGGTCGTCAGCATGCGTATGATATGCGGCACCTTATGGTTGCGTTGAGTCGTGGTGCGTACACGAGGTGGTGCTTGCCTAGGGTGCGTAAGTTGAGTGCTTGTGTGGAGGAATTGTATCTAATTAGCTATGTGTTGTGGCATCGAACATATGCTTCAGTGCATCTGTGCTGTAATCCTGGTATGCGGTTGTAAATATCAAGCGCCTATCTGCCGACGAGATCTTGAGGTAATTATAACGGCCCACTGTCTTAGTTGCCATGTTGTGACGGGTTATATTTGCCTGCAAATTGATCCAAATATCGACCTTAATATTGAAGCGATTTAAGTAATGCCCGCTAGGCCCCGACCTCGGTCTTCGCAATGTTGCCAATGCAACGCCGCTTACGCGCGACGCGGCTCGCTCCAAGCGGCGCTGGGCTCACAAGACGCACCTCAGTGCGGCAGAGGCTGCAGAAGCTGATGGAGGCTCGTGCATAGTGGTGTACACACAAACACACGTGTCAACTCAGTCCGCTTTTTCTAGGTCTGCAAGTCTTCTGCTGGCTTGCGAGTTCTAGTCTCCTTGGTCCCAGCACGTCTCGATACTTCTGCTTGGCTGCCTGTCTCAACTCATCTCTTCGGACTTCGCCACTTCAAGATTCATCGCCGTTCCTCAGTCTACTGTACGGCTTATCTTCACAATCTCGGGTCAGTCCGGTGGTGTCACCACCCCTTCCTCGGGCTCCCACTTCCAACCCATTCCTCTGCCGGGTCCATGTATCTGTTGCTTTGCTTCACACTCACACTCGTTCACCTCTGCTCTCTTTTGCAACAGCGCCTACCACAATAACAGACATACATTTATGCTTTCATGCCACCGTGATTCCAGTCTATTTTTTCTTGCACGTGATGCGCAATCATGATCACGTGCAAGATAATATGGACTAACGTAATGCAGTCAGCAATGACAGAGTTTTGCGGTATTTAGTGGCGTATTTGTTGTGCCCCTGTGCATCACATTCCGATCCATATATGGTAACTTTCAGGCCAACATTTCTTTATCAGATTGTGAAGCAGTTTTGTATTCATTAGCGATAATATTATTCCCGTGTATGAGTACATTAAAACGCGCGTTGTGATAGTTATGTCCGCGTACTGAAGACATTCTTACATGCATATATCTGTATATATATATGTGTATGTGTGTGTGAGTTAATTTTGCCAGACTGCCACCGTGTGGTGATATCGGCTGGTTCCGGTTGAAGAGAAGATGTGTAAGAGAGTGAGTAGCGTAGGGTAGGAGGATGAATCCGAGGTGGAGGTTTAGTAGAGTCGTCGAGCAGTGGTGAAGTAGCGTTGAGATGGTCTTGAAGAGTAGAGCTGAGGTAGTCCGGATCGATTGAAGATGCAGGGCTGGTGCAGTAGAGTTGTTTGAGAGCCGGAGATGATGAAGTCGAGAGAGATATTTAGTCCGGTCGGTGCCACATTGGGGTATGGGGTGTAGTGGGGAGGGGGGGGGGGGTCGGGTCATCGCCAGAAGTGAACATTGCAAGAACATTTTTCTTTCTCTCTTTCCTTTTTGTAGCGTATCTTTTCCTTTTTTTTGGTTTTCCTTGTTTTTTTTATTTTCTCTTTCGTTTTTTTACATATCTTTTCTTTCTTTTTTCCTTTTTTTACAATTGTTCCATAATGCGTGTAGTCTTGAGAAAGTGGAAGAGGTATTCGTGTAATGCTGAATGGTCGTCGTTGAGGAGCGTAGTGAGGTGCAGTGGGATGTTGTTCGTGGTGCAGTAGTTTGTGATATGTTGTCTTTGGTTGTTGTATTTGGTGCAGTATATGAGCATGTGTTTGACTGTGAGTGTGTGGCGGCAGGTAGTGCTTTGTGGTCGTGGTTGATTGCGTAGGAGGTATGAGTGTGTGAGTGCTGTGTGTCCTATGCATAGCCGTGTTAGTGTCCGTTCTCTGAGTCTGGTGTTTTGGTTGATGGAGTGCCAGTGTTCGTGTTTGGGGTGTATTTCGTGTAGCTGTGTTGTTACTGTATCCCATGTTTGTTGTATGTGTTTGTTGATGGCCTGTCGTATTGTGGGGTAGTAGTCGGATTGTGAGTACGGACATTGTGTGATTTGTTGTAGTGTTGTGGCTATGTTTGCTTCTGTGTCTGCATGTTCGTTGCCGTGTATGTTTGTGTGACTTGGGATCCAGAGAAGTGTTGGCCGTTGTGGTATGGTGAGTTGTTTGTGGATGCGTAGTATTTTGGGTATGAGGAGGTGTTTGTATTTGGTGTGGGGTGTTATGCTCTGTAATGCTGATTTTGCGTCTGTGGCTATGATGTGTTCAATTTTGGTGTTGTGGATGGTACAGTATGCCGAAAAGATTGCGTTGCGTGAGACGAAATGTACGACCCTCAATGTACCAGGAGGTGCTGAGTTTACATCAAAAGTAACGTTAGGGATTATGCTATAGCAGAATCCCTAACGTTACTTTTGATGTAAACTCAGCACCTCCTGGTATATTGAGGGTCGTACATTTCGTCTCACGCAATGTCTAAAACCCAGGAACACTTAACACTCTGCTGTGTATGTGATTTGGAACCGTCTGTATATATGATGTTGTAGTTGGCGTACTGCGAATATGTTTGCTATTTGATTGGGGGTCGTTGTCGGTGTTGGAATGTTTTCAGAAGTGTCCAAATTTCGCCTATAGGTGTAAATTTGTTAAATTGGGTGCTGAATGTGTTCCAAGAAGTCTTTTTTTGTGTCTGTAATAATGGTCTTACATTGGGCTCTGAGTTGTTTGGATATTGCTAGTGTTTCTGGTGTGCGGTGTCTTTCATATCTATGGCGTGCGTGGTTCCTCGCGCGGATCCCCCGGTGGCAGTCATCACTCCACCAGGGAGCCGCGTGAGGTTTGTGTTGGCGTCGTGGTTTTGTTTGTGGTATGTGTTGGTGTGCTGTGGTGATGAGTATGTCTGCGAATTGTTCTGGTGATAGTTGAGGCCTGTGGGCTGTTTGGACTGCTAAGGATTCTGAGAAAGGGTTCCATGACGCTTTTTTGAGGTTCCACCGGTCAGACTGGGGATTGGGGGGGGGCGGTAGTATGGATTTCGGTGAAGGTAATGGTAATGGGTGCGTGGTCGCTGAAGTGTGGGTCGGGGTCGGATGTCCAGGATAAGGTGAGGGCTATGCGTGAGGAGGCAAGTGTGACATCTGGGGTCGTAGGGAGGAGGGATCTGATTGGTACTAGGTAGGTTGGTGAGCCGGTGTTGAGTATTGTGGGATTATGCTGTGTGGCTATTGCGATGAGTGTATGTGCTCTGTGATCAGGTTGTGTTGTGCGGGTGTCCCATAGGGGGTGGTGTGAGCTGAAATCTCCGGTGAGAATGATAGGTGTGCGAATTTGGTCAAGTGCTTTATTTAATTCCGGGAGTGTTTCTGTGTTTCGCGAGGATGGATCGCAAATGTTGATGAGTGTGTAAGCTAGGTTGAGTACATGAAGTTCAGTTAGTATTATGTCTGCCGTGGTGTCGAAGTGTATCAGGCGGTGAGGGGTCGTTTTCCTAATGTATGTGCATACACCGCCTGATCTGTGTGGGTTGTGTGTGTCGTGTCTGTGTATTGTGTAGTGAGGGATGTGCAAGTGATATGGGTCGTGGGGTTAGAAATGTGTTTCTTCAATACATAGCGCTATAGGGTTTGTTTGTAGTGCATAATATTTAAATTCAGGCCAGTGTTCGATAAGTCCGTGTGTGTTCCATTTTATGATTTTGTTCATTGTTTGTATGTGTTAGCGCGGGTGTGTGGGCGTTTAGGTGATGGTTGTTTTTGGTTGTGCTCTTGGTTGGCCTGCGTGGCTGAGTAATTGGTGGTGTCGCTTTTGGGGGGTCGTGGTGTCTGAGTCGGTTGTTCTGTGTTCTCGTTCCGTCTGCTCCTCCGGGTCTGTGTCCTGATCTGTGTGTGCGCGTGGTGTAGGTGGTCTGTCCAGTGTGTGTGTGGCTTGTGGGAGTGCTGAGGATGCTGGTTGGTATTCTGGTGGCGGTGGTGGGTGGTAGGTTGGAGTAGATAGGTTTGAGTGTTTTTGACGGTGGATTGAAGGTCCTGGTGTTGGTGGTCTGGTTTTGCGGGTGTATTGGGTGGTGTTTGGATGTCCTGGGGTTGTGGTTGTTCTGCGTTGGTGTTTGTGTTCTGTTGAGGTTGGGAACGTGTTGTCAGAGCCGGGTAATGTTCGTTTGTGCGTGGTGATGGCTGCTGTTGCTGTGTGCCTGGCTCTGTGTGACGAGCCGGCCACGCCGCCGGCGGGTCCAGGACCCCGACGCCCTGGCCCGGTACGGGTCCATGCCATCGAGGTGGAACCGGCGGAGCACCTCGCGCTCCGCCATCCACCGAGGGCAGGACCCATCCGAGGCCGCGTGGTCCCCCCCCCCCCCACAGGCGGCGCAACACAGCTCGCCGCTGTCACATGTCTCTGTGCTGTGGTGTTGGGCGCAGCGTCCACATGTGTGGGTGTTGGCGCGCACCCCCCCCCCCCCTCCCTCGCGCGGAGTGGCCGTACCGCTGACATCTCTTACAGCGCTGCGGGATGGGTGCGCGAGGTGTGACCGGATACCTGAGGTATCCGGCTTTGATGTGGGGTGGTGGCTTGCGTGAGTTGAATGTCAGTATGAGAAGATGGTTTGTGCTGTATCCTGGCCTTGGGGGCGGTCGGTACACAGCGTAGACAGCCTGGTCCCCAAGCTTGAGGGCCAGTGCCTCCGCCGGTATACCGACCAGCTCTGGGCCATGATCGTCCCCTGACTGGTGTTGAAGTTTGCAGCCGGTGTGATGGTGATTGTGGTGTCCTTTATGCTTTTAATTTTGGTGAGTAGGTATGCGTCAGTTTTGTTATTTGCTTGGATTATGAGTGCCCCGGATCTTAGGGGTTTGGCGTGTAGGGGCGCCCCTATGTAGTAGGAGATTTCTCCATCCACCAGCCAGGGGTCCAGGGTGCCCATTGGCTCCCCGTCCCCTCGGCGGCAGATGAAGAAGTCTCCCGTGGGTGGTGGTTCGGAGGTGGTCATGTTAGTGTTTATGCTGGTCGGGTTTTGTAGTATTGTGATGTTGGAAAAAGAGTGTAGATGGCAGGTAACTGGCACACACTTGACACATATGGCGGAGGGGAAAGAAGGGCGTGAAGAGAGCCCGACAGGTGTAACAGAGGAGGCAGATAAAGACAAATAGTACACAAAGAAATCAGAAACTGTGCTTGAAGAGAGCACGAATAGATAGCTCAGAAAAAGATCGTGCAGAGGGCACCAGAGGGAAGATCGGGTGGGGGTTGGGGGGTTCCTGGGTGGGGGGAGTGGCAGCACCGCCGGACTGACCTTGTAGTAGGTAGATGGAGCTGAAGAAAAGACGAAAGGCTCTGCACTGTATCACTGTAGATAGTCTTGAAGATGTAGATGTAGAGGATGGTGTAGAACACGCGTCGTAGAGAAGACACTGGGGAGTTGTTCCAGAAGCTTGGAGATGAAATTAGCTGAGATTGGGTTAGCGGGGTGAGAAGGCAGTGTTTGTAGGCGGAGGTTGGGTCTCGAGCGGTGTTTGTGCGTTTGTTGTAGATAGATGTATGTGTGTTGATATAGATGGTGTAGGTCGTGGGTGGCAGGTGGCAGGTGGCTGGTGGCTGGTGGCAGGTGGCAGGTGGCGTCTTGTTCCCGGACCCGTCCGCACTGTGGCCGCAGAGCTGGCGTCGTCTCTTCTCCTTCACTCCTCACCGTCCTCTTTCGTTGGCAATCTCACGTGCTTCGGTAAGAGGCGCAGATAACGACCGTTGTGGAGACGTGGAAACCCCGAAAAAATGTGGTATGATGTATATATATATATATATATATATATATATATATATGTGTATATATGTGTATATATATATATATATATATATATATATATATATATATATATATATATATATATATATATATATACCTGTGTGTGCGCGTGCGTGCGTGCGTGCGTGCGTGCGTGCGTGCTTGTCGCAGCCGATCCTGATGGTGGATTACGCGCGTCGCTTGTGACCCGGACCTTCAGTTACCTCTGTGTGCGTGTGTGGTAGCGGGCCCTGATGGTGGGCTATGACGCGTCGGCTACGCAGCTGAGCGGGTGGCAGCACGGCCTGGCAGGAGCCTCGTCCGGCGCCGTCACACGACTCTGCTGCCAGCCGCTGGACGTGCTCAAGATACGGTTCCAGGTGGGTGCCCTGTCCCGCGAGACGACACCGCTGCAGCCTAGTCAGAGGTCTGTGTGCGAAGTTCGACGCGTGTTTGACGAGCTGGTATCATCTTAAAAAACGCTGTCTTTGAACACTACTCACTACTCCGAACACTACTCCGGAGGAGTAGTGTTCGGCCTGAGTGCGTACCGACCCCCCCGGGAATCGATCTCACACCAGAGGTGAGCACAGCCCTCACCGACACAAAAAATATGATACCACTCCACATCAATTGCAGGTACTTTCCAGGGAACGCATTGTGGATCACCCAGGTTTCGTTGCTACCTGCTCCAGTGGATCCAGAACGGCGGCAGGTGTCCTCAGCTGCCGCTCCCACCAGTATCCCCAACATGGAAATTGGGATGCGACGCACTTATATCCCGGCGACATGTGGCCGAATGGTCTCCGTAACAGCTAATCTGCACCCTTCAGAGTAACCGCATCGTCAGGATAGATTACCGATGGGATCCCTCGCTCTGCCGCAAAACGTCTGATTGCCAGCATGATGTCAGGCAGCGACAGCAAGGCAGTGATCTCCAAGTGTGAGACACGGGGAATGTGAGCAAGTAAGTGTATATCTTTTCACGGGGACACAAAATACTAGGCCCGCAAAGTCAATGCCGCCCACAGCGAAGGGCAGAGCATGTGTTGCTCTTAGCCTGGGAAGCTGAGCATCCCGTGCATTGCGAGCACATGCATCCCGTTTCGGACACATAGCACATCCTCGCTTCACCCGCTTCGTTAGGTGCTTTAGCCCAACAATCTAGTACGAACATATATAAGCTGTGGCCATCGTGGACACTCCGCATGCCATGTACATGCTGTTCTCGGACAAGAAGTTCAGCAACATGAGCTACTGAAACCAATAGTGAATGAATCTCATCATAAGGCATGCCAGACAATTGTAGCCTGCCTTGATGTGGAGCAGCCCCTCGTTCCCGATGAGCTGGACGAAGCGGTATAGCGATGAGTGCTTGAAGGTCATCTTTCCCCGTTGCACAGGCCTCATTTCTGGATATTCCTCAAGCTGCGCTCCCTTCATCAACTGAAGTATCGAGCCGATACTTTAGTTAAGAGTAATGTCAGACAGATCACGTCTAGCTGAGTTGACTCGTGCTTTCGGACAGGTACCTGGCGCCCGGCCTTGCTGAGTTATCTCCATTGTGTTCTCGGACATGTACCTGGCGCCCAGCCTTGCTGAGTTGTCTCCATTGTGTTCTCGGACAGGTACCTGGTGCTCAACCTCGCTGAGTTGTCTCCGTCGGGTTCTCAGACAGGTACCTTGTGCTCACCCTGGCTGAGTTGTCTTCATCGTGTTCTTAGACAGGTACCTGGTGCCTAACCTCGCTGAGTTGTCTCCATCGTGTTCTCGGACATGTACCTGGCACCCAACCTCGCTCAGTTGTCTCCATTGCGCTCTCGGACAGGTACCTGGTGCTCAACCTCGCTGAGTTGTCTCCATCGTGCGCTCAGACAGACTGGTGCCCAACTTCGTTGAATTGTCTCCAGCCCCACGAGGAAAGCATTAGTTTGTAAGTGCTCGCCGTGAAGACATTCTCCCCCTGACCGATTGCCTCCGTGATGCCGGCAGTGCATTGGCGCAGGCTGACCTATGGCGGCCATGACCCGCCCACAGCTGCAGCACGATCCAGTGGGCTGGACGGCGCCCAGCAAATACCAGGGAGTTCTGCAGGCTGCGGCGCGCATCATCAGAGAAGAGGGGCCCGCCGCGCTCTGGAAGGGCCACGTTCCCGCCCAGCTACTCTCTGTGGTGTATGGCACCGTGCAGGTTAGTCGGCAGTGGCATGCTTATGTGGGGATCACTAATATGCATACATATATTTGCATGCAGAACATACACAGGACGGTGTCGTCTAAGCAAAATGATGCTTGTGAAAAAGTGCTCTCGTCAATTTGATAGCATTTTATGCTAAAATTGAAGTGTATGCGGTAGCCCAAGTATGCGCATCATAAATGCTGTCGATAGTACGCTTGTAACTGTCGGTTCGATCGCAGATATCACAATTGTTTGTGTCTGTGTGTTTTACGTCCAATCGGCCTTCATAGCATTCGTCCAGGTGCCCGCGGGTGCCCCTAGGCACGTCAACTGCACGCTGAGGTAGCAATCGTTATGGATGCAGTGAGCGATAATTCGCTAATTCCTAATATGAAGTGCGTTCAACCCTGAACGGGTTTGTCAATCACCAGACGGGCAGTTCTTTCAACCATGAATATATTTGCAATGTTCATCAATTCCTGAGTAGAATCAACGCGTTTGTACATGCTCGAATGGAGAAACTGCATATCATTCGATAGAAAAAGAGGGGGAGAGAGAGAGAGAGAGAGAGAGAGAGAGAGAGAGAGAGAGAGAGAGAGAGAGAGAGAGAGAGAGAGAGAGAGAGAGAGAGAGAGAGAGAGAGAGAGAGAGAGAGAGAGAGAGAGAGAGAGAGAGAGAGAGAGAGAGAGAGAGAGAGAGAGAGAAAGAGAGAAAGAGAGAAAGAAAGAAAGAAAGAGATATATAGGGAGAGAGAGAGGGATGGAGGGCGGGAGGGGAGAGAGTGAGAACCGCCCGGGTGAAAATAGAATCTGTGTGACGTCGGATATAATTATGATTCCCGCTTTCCAATTTTCAGTCATATTTTACCCGTTCGTCAGCTACCCTGTTCATATGGCATGGGCGCCGGATGAAAGATACTGCGACTATGCAACGCTGAATTTTTTCGGCGTGGCTTTTTTCTGCTACAATGTCGCTGCAGCTTACATGCGGATCCAACGTCGTGCGACTCTTTCGAGGAAGCATGCACCTTATTAGAGAGCAAAAACGCAACGATGATAATCACCGACCAAGTACGCTAAGAACATTCTGCGCGATCGGGATATAATCTGCCGCGTGGTCGCTAGACTATCGGTCGTCCGGACGACCTCGAATGGCACATTCGATACAATCTTTGAGACGTGCCAGAGACACATAGAGTCCCGCCATCCGGGCGACCTCGAGCACACACAAGGACACGGGGCGACTGACGGCGGCCGTCCGCTGGTCCTGTCGACGGTCGACACCACCCCGCCGGGTGACTGTCAGGGCGTGGTGTCGCTGGTCCTGTCGACGGCCGACACCACCCCACCGGGTGACTGTCAGGGCGTGGTGTCGCTGGTCCTGTCGACGGCCGACACCACCCCGCCGGGGTGACTGTCAGGGCGCGGTGTCGCTGGTACTGTCGACGGCCGACACCACCCCACCAGGGTGACTGTCAGGGCGTGGTGTCGCTGGTCCTGTCGACGGCCGACACCACCCCACCAGGGTGACTGTCAGGGTGTGGTGTCGCTGGTCCTGTCGACGGCCGACACCACCCCACCGGGTGACTGTCAGGGCGTGGTGTCGCTGGTCCTGTCCACAGCCGGCACCACCCCACCGGGTGACTGTCAGGGCGTGGTGTCGCTGGTCCTGTCGACGGCCGACACCTGCGTTTGTGGGTGTTTTGTGGTTTTTTTTTTTTTTTTTTTACACAACCCTCCCCCCCCCCGGGGGGGTGTTTGGGGGGGTTTTTTTTTTTTTTTTTGTGGATAGGACACCACCCCCCCGGGTGACTGTCAGGGCGTGGTGTCGCTGGTCCTGTCGACGGCCGACACCACCCCGCCGGGTGACTGTCAGGGCGTGGTGTCGCTGGTCCTGTCGACGGCCGACACCACCCCACCAGGGTGACTGTCAGGGCGCGGTGTCGCTGGTCCTGTCGACGGTCGACACCACCCCACCAGGGTGACTGCCCCGTCCTCGACGCAACCCCCCCCACCAGGGTGACTGTCAGGGCGTGGTGTCGCTGGTCCTGTCGACGGCCGACACCACCCCACCGGGTGACTGTCAGGGCGCGGTGTCGCTGGTCCTGTCGACGGTCGACACCACCCCACCAGGGTGACTGCCAGGGTGTGGTGCCGCTGGTCCTGTCGACGGCCGACACCACCCCACCAGGGTGAGTGTCAGGGCGTGGTGTCGCTGGTCCTGTCGACGGCCGACACCACCCCGCCGGGTGACTGTCAGGGCGTGGTGTCGCTGGTCCTGTCGACGGTCGACACCACCCCACCAGGGTGACTGCCAGGGTGTGGTGTCGCTGGTCCTGTCGACGGCCGACACCACCCCACCAGGGTGACTCAGGGCGTGGTGTCGCCACCCGGCGGCGCCGCTCTCCGGCCGAGAACCGACCACGGCGCCGGTCACGTCTGATGTCGAAGTCCGGCGGCTGTGTATGGCAGCACAGCCGTCAGCTGGAGGGGATAAAGGTGGTGGGGGTAACCACAGCGCCTCTCAGATCAGACGCTAATGGTCCGGCGGCCGTGAGGTTCAGCACGCCCCTGCTGTCAGCTGGAGGGGAGAATGTGTGAGGGGGTGGGTAACCACGGCGCCGCTCAGATCAGACACTAATGATCCGGCGGCTGTGTAGTTCAGCACGGCCCTGTTGTTAGCTGGAGGGGAGGGGGGGGGGGCGAAACCACGGCGCCGGTCAGATCTGACGCCAATGGCTAGCGGCTGTGTGGTTCAGCACGGTCCTGCTGGGGGTGGGGTTGGGGGGAGGGGGCGTAGCCACGGCATCGACCAATCTGCCGATAAGGTCCGGCTCCTGTGTGGTTCAGCACGGCTCTACTGCTAGCTGGGTGTGTGTGTGTGTGTGATTGTGGTTTTAGGGCACATCGACCATGGTTGGTCATTTAGCGCCCGACTGCTAGCTGGGGTACATGCTGCTATCTTATCAGTTGCGTACACTTCATGGGCGTGTTATTTGTTTATGTTTCTTGTTCCGACAAGTGCTGATCATATTCCTGGCCACAGCTCCATGAGATTAATTGCGGGCGAAATTATTCGTTGATTGGGCTATTTCGGAAGGTGGTCTTGTGCATTGATTTCCACCTTAGAAATCCGTGGAAATCCAGAACAGCCGAATTATCGGGCGCCGGGCCCTCAAAAAGAACGCGGAGTATCACCCACAGGCAAAGTATGGCAAAGCTGGTAGTCGGCTGTGATAATGCGACGCTGCCCTTCACAGTTGTGCGCGTAGTGCGCCTTGTTCTGTCAGCTGTGAATATCTCGCTTCTTTTTTGCTATCGTATGTTGATAACCCTGTAATTTCCTGTCTTCCTTTCTTTGTTATTTTGTTCAGCAAGGTCCTGAATTATTTCGAATTTTATTCCGGAATATAATGGCTGACGCACCATCCAAGTGATTACAGCTTCCATAAAGCAGCTGTAATATAAGTGCCCTAGCTATAATTCTTGCGACTACTTGTCTTTCGATTAGGTACAGTGCCGTGTTGAACATGATTATGAGGTAGAAAAACGCGTGAAATAGCCTTACGTTCATATTACAATAAATTAAATGTAATTAAACACAATGACGGCATCCAGGACTCTCATATAACCGGTTACTTACACCGCCTAAGGCAATCACATATGCAACACATAACCACAGTTTGGAATCACGCACAGTTGCGCACACATACCTGTGTCTCAAGTTGACATATGCATACACATACGGATCATACATCTTGATGTGGGCTTATGTTTAGTGTGTATACGAGTATGCAGATATTGTGATACGTAAAATGAAGGCGAATCACTGCGCAGTGTCACGAGGTGCTCCAGGCGTATGTTGTTTTTTGGCTTTTGAAGCAAAATGTTTACTGTTGAGGAAGGTCCGTGACTGAAATGCATACCGTGCGATTTTAGATATATTTTTTGTTGTAATATGAGCATAAGGTCATTTCACGCGCTGTTCTTATTTGCCTTTCGTTTATTTTATTGTTTAATTGGAATTCGGCACCGCCTCACATCATCGAATACATAGTCGTGCTACTTGTTGGGCTGGGCATTTGGGCCGAACTCAACGCAATATTTGGTGGCTCACAGTGGGGATGGATATTGTGCTTTCGGTATATGAATAAACATGGATATATATATATATATATATATATATATATATATATATATATATATATAAACAAATATGTATATATTTAAACACATGTATAAACATATAAGTATATGTATGTGTATATGTATATATATATATATATATATATATATATATATATATATATATATATATATATATATATATATATATATATATATATATTTTCCTCAGGCGAATTTCCTCTCGTGGACAAACCTCATTAAGCAAAACAACACAGTGTGCCTTTCACATATCTTTTCTGGAATCGTACAATGCGTCACACTTACTCCTTTCGTTTGCTTGACAGTTTCAATACGACATCACCAAAGGACATTTATTTTTTCATGATACGTCTTTGCCGTTTCAAGCAGTCCATTTCATTTTCAAAATTGATGTTCTACATAGTAGCATGTACTTCATATCGTATTTAAGTATGTATCATGTGTATGTTCTCTCTAGGGTACTTCTACTTGCAAAACCTAGCGTGCAATCACATTCCGCATGCCTTACATGCATAACATTTTAAACAATTACACAGTTATGGTACATGACCATGACACAACCTGTAGCGTGGCCCGCCTCGTCGCCACGTGCACCCACCGGCTTCCCCACAGGACAAGTTAAAACCCCGTTTAGGGTTTCTATCCCTGCTGCTCGAAACTGTTTAACATAGGTCTATGTCGTTCGCTGCATGCTTTTACCCTGTTGTCCATGTTGCTGTCTCTTCAATAGCAAATATTAGTGGTAATCCAGCGATGACGATAATTTTATCAAAATTATCGTTATTATTTTTGTCATCTCCAGTTTTCAAGATACGGTGATTCACTCAGCTCCTTGCTTCAGAGATGCTGAAGTGACTTCAACACGGCAAACTACATAGATAAAGCTATAGTTCACGAAGAGAAAACTTTGACGCCAGGACCGTGTATTCCTCAGCGCTTCGCGGTAACCAGACTGGCTCCCGCACAGCCCACACACTCCCAGGTCAACTCGCCACCGCTCCCGAGCTTCCGACACCTCCGATCGCTGATTGGTCCATCCCGCACACGCCCCACCACGCCACGTATCCGGCCACCCCGAACCGGTCACGAGGTCGCCGCACTGGATGACTCATCTGCCTAGTACCAGTGCCACCTCACATACATCCTGGGGCTAGCACCAGTGCCACCTCACATGCAATCTCACTACAAAAGTGAAAGCCATATGCGTCTATTTACAGCTGCGAGGATGATGGTAAATACAGCGGCGAGGAGCATTAGCGCAGGTATTTCATGAATGTGCCGGGAAGCAGATACACCCGGATAAGTGTACCCGAGGGATTTCATGAACTAGTTTCAAATTTGAGCTGTTGTATTTGCAATTGTGACACTTTTGTGGTGTTCTCTTAGGTTCGGGATCCACCGGTCGCCGGCTTCCCCGTCTCCCAGCTCCCTCCCATTTCCGTTCCCCGGCACTGGTACTGCTCGGGGCACCAGTGCGTCCGGGATCCGCCGGTGGTCGGCTCACGGCGCAGCGGCAGTCCTCTAACCTATGCAAGCGCATGGTGCGTGGGCTTAGTGTGGGTAACATTTTTTTTGTTTAATGTAAACACTTCGAATTGTGAAATTTATGGTAATTTTGCATGTGAATAGACGGGCGTAATAATTTTCGGCTCAGAACAATCCAAGTCTCGATCGCCTTATCTCGCAGTTTTGGGTAGAAATGATTATTTGATGTTGCGCATGTATTTGTAGTCGAAGTCTCCAGCTTTCGCTCCAGCTGACAATTCCACCTACAGAGAGTAAGCAAAAGCCAGTGAATAGCTGACCACCGGACCCCACGATTTACATTGAGTATGAACTACTGACATCACTGGTTGACCCCTGGAGTTCAGGTCAGAGGTTCAATTTGGACACAAGATGTTATTTTCCAGTCCTCAATTTCTTAAGCTATATATAGCATGTCAGAACAAATTTTAACATACACCTATGTGTCTCGAGAGTGGCAACGAGGACCAAGTGCTTCGCTTAGGCCATATTGAAGGTATCACGTCAGGTCAAATAGGTGGTATAAAATTTGGAAATTTTAGATATAGCTGAAGCTTGGCAGTTTTCAATTCTGGAATACAAATCGGCGCTAATGTTGTATTCAGGACACGACGTTTCACTGTGGTACACCGAAGTGCAGAACGAGGTCATCTAAGGTCATCCAAGGCCATTGACCATGAGGTCACAAACATATCTTCACATATTCAATTGTCAAGCAGTCGAGAATAGCCAACCTAATCGATGTTTCGAGCTTGAATGCGCCCCGCTAATCACGAATCAAACATAATATCTTTTTCACCTACTACGGACCCCGTGCTGCAAGCCAAATTATAAGCATGCCATATATCTGCAAGTTTTCGTCCATCTATTTTGCGAGCTGTGCCATAGTTATTGAATACCAGACACTTTTTTCATTTTTCACTAACGGAACCAATTTCATTTCAAGCAGTTTGCACCGAATCGGTAAGCCTATTCAGCAATTGTGTGCAGTCTGTTCGGTGTCAATAGCTCACGTCATTCGTAATCACATTATCGTGAGCTATAGCACAGCGAGTCGATCGGCGGCATTTCCGGACTGAGAGTGGCGCGACAAGTGTGCGCCGTCGGCTGCAGCGCGAGCGCCCAGTGCGGACGATCAGCCGGCGTCGGCTCAGACTCTCTCCCATCGCCGAGACGACGGCATGCTTGGTAACATCGAGGTCGTGTTCGGCTCTGTGCTGGTGCTCAACTGCATCGCGCCGGTGGTAGCGATCCTGCGCCGGGTCGACCTCCGCCAGTCGCTCATGTACCAGCTGCTGGTCAGCATCTCGGTGGCCGAGATAATGCTGGGCGCCTTATCGGTGGTGCTGGGCATCATTCGGCTGATCTGGTCCGTGCCGCCCGCCTGGGTCTGTGTGGCGCTGGTGTTCGCGCGCAACGCGGTCGGCACCTCGACGGTCGTCTCGTTCCTGTCGCTCAGCATCGAGCGGTACGTGAGCGTGGTGCACGGCCTGCGCTACTTCACCATCATGACCGACCGGCGGTGCCTGCTGACGCTGGCCGCCTCCTGGTTGGCGGCCGTCGTCATGTGGGTGTCCGGCATGGCGGTGCTGGCCTCGCGCGAGGGCCCCGTCGCCCACCCCTGCGACTACTACAAGTGCACTCCTCCGTCGATTCGGATAGTGATGTCGTGTTTTGTCGCCATCACCTACCTGACCAGCACTTGTATCAACGTGGCAGTTGGCTGCATTGGTTACACGCAGACAAAACGGATCACGCAAGACCTCGTACATCACAACAAAAACAGTCGGAAAATGTTCCGACTTCAGGGGTACTATGCCATCGCTGGGCTGTCTCTGATGTTTTTCGTGTTCATTCTGCCCAACTCCGTGATCAATTTCATTCAGGCTCTGGGTGTGATTGACGTAGATGTCGCCCAGAAGATTACCTCCGCTTTGCGCGTATTCAGCATCGTCACGGACGGGTGGGTACTCGCATTTCTCTGCCCGAAGGTGAAGGAAGAGTACAAGCTCATGTTCTGCACGTGTTGCTGCGCAAAAGGCAGCCATGAAATGCCACAGCTAAACAACAACTAGCCGCTATTGGCGTTCAGTGGTAGCAGAATCGGCCGGCAACGAAAACCGATCTGGGCATTCGCAGCTGTACATGCGTAATATTTGAATTTTGACTTGAAGCTGATGACAGACCCAGATCAGCGACGCTTGGGTTGCGGAAATAACATGAACATGATGAACCTCATATGAACCTCATAAGCATGTATGAGGTCATGCTTTTACGTCTATAAAGCCGCTCCACAGTCCGCCGAAGCAGTCACTGAAACTTCCTGGATGGATGCCGCTCGCTCCCCTCCCCCACACGAAGTGTCAGAAACCCGAGGGCGGCCGTAGCAAACAAGATTCTGAAGCCGGGCAACCCGGCATGGCCCAGACCCCCTGCACTGGCGCCTCAAACGTGGCGTATAAGGTCTCTGCCTACCACGAAACTCGGGAGCTGACACAACCTGCCGAACCCAGAGGAAGACATACAAGCTGCAGTTAAGACTGAAGACGAACATGAAGAAGCTATAAGCTGAGGGCAAGAAATTAAGAAACCTAAGCCGGAACAAAAGCAAAGGACAGCAGCTAAGCCCGGAGCAACCTTAGATGAGGGGCGTTTCCAGCAGCCCCGTCAGCCCGGCGGGCGCCGTAGAGTTCCCGACTTCCCTTGGAGGGGAGGAAAGTGCCGATGATCCAAACTGTGTGCACTCTTGCACCGTCATTCCTAGGACGGGAGCAGAAATAATTGGTGGATTGTAAACATAGGTCGAGGTCGTGCCCGACGGTAGGTGTTCTTTTTTGTTCTATTTAGTAGCGGAGGTGTGAATGGCAGTGAGTAGGCTAGTAGGGTAGTGAGTAGGGTAGTACTCCGCCCCAGTAGAGTGGCCGGAATGTGGTGTGTTGTAGCGAGACTGAGGTGGATGTAGTTTGGTGACTCGGAATAAATGTCCGGTCGTGATTTCGCCTCTCCGTCCCGGCCTACGCCCAGAGACACACATGGATTGACCAAACTCGTTTTCCGATTCAGAGTATAATATTAAGCACTACTAATGAAAGATGACCAAGTGTGCAAGCATATAACTCTGGTGTCAACACCACCACAAAAGTTATGATATAGTAGCCTGAACCTAGATGTAGTTGGCTTCAGATCATATTTCGGGAGAGCATAGCACTATCGGAAAACATTTGCTGCGATTATTTTGTAATACGACGGCGTTAGCCGAACTTCAATTCTGCAACATTTTTTTTTCTAGAAGGGTCAATGAAACCAGAAGGGGATCACGTTAATGTCCAGAAGAGGACAGCTTACGCGGACATAGGAGACACAATGGCCCTGTAACCTGCGCAGAGCATGCTGAGAAGCTCTATTATGTAAAGAAGTATGTATGTATATTAGGGTGTGTCGCCTGAACGGTTTTTCTTATGCTTAGTGAAATTATCATGCAGATCACCTAAAAATCCCTGTGGTCGAAACCAAATCGAAATCAAACAATAAACAAAGTATGCGACAGGCCGATAAAGAAACAAATTTACCGGGCGCCCGGCGTTGAAGTCTCCAGTGATGGCGCTCCGTTGCGATCGGCATCTAACACCACGCGTCGGCCGCCGTCGGAGCGCCGCCGCGGCGCTGTGACGAAAAAGGCGGCAGTCGGTGCTATGGATGACTTATGAATGGATTCTGGTAATTCAAAAACAGATCAGAGGAGCCGGGATATATCTGATTGTAAAGATTAAACTTCACTGAAGGACTGATCGCTCCACTTTCCTTTGTATGTGCTGCACCTTCCACAGTGCTATGAATCATCATTCGAATAAATTGCGTACGCACTAACGACACAAAATAGCTTCGCATGCCATACATCCCTGTTTTATTAGTCAATCCAAGTCTCCTGTTCCTTTTCGTTACTCAAGTTTTAAGGGAAACTGGGATTATCAGCAGTAGGGACAACCTATTAACGAGGGCGACACGAGCCGGCGGCGATCGTCGCATGGCGCGGGGGAGGGGCTGGGATGGGGCGGGAGACGGCCGGCGCACGGTGAGGGTAGAGAACACAAAGAGCAAGACAGGGCAGGGGAGGGGAGGGAGAGACAGGGGAGGGGATGGCCGCCGAGACAAGGCAGTCGGCGGCGGAGACCCGGCGGGACGGCCCGAAAAAGAGTGGTTTGGTGTCTGCAAGTTGTGCCCACTGCCTGTGAAGTGTGATATTACCTGCGTCGGTGTGATCGGGGTAAGAGTTCGAACATGAAGACCCGCGCTTCCACCAAAGGGCTTTTGGTTCCTTCTGAACTAAAAACAAACCGACTGCCCACGAGAATTGACGTTCTGAATTACTTGAGTAAAGTGAATAGAGACTCATGCGTTGCCAACAAAAGGTTGAAAGAGAGGCTAGCACCCCATATAAAGTTTGTCGCGGAAAGTGTATGAAAATGTGGTGCTGCGAAGGAATACCAATTGTTGGGAGGGCCCGAGTCGAACATAAGGTTCGAGAATGCCACTATCGCTACTTGCGATACATGAAAACTGCTGGAAAGAAGTCGGCATCACCAGGTGTACGTCCGTCCGGTGATGAGTGGTTTGGAAAATTGTTTGATATAGCCCGCTGCAAATGTGCTGATATCGATAGCTGCAAATGTGCGATGGCCGACAGAGTGCCACGAATGGAGTTTCCCTTTGTCCAAGACCAGAGAGGACCTCGCCAAATTGCGAAAAGTTGTTCCCGGATCAAGAGTTCTGAAATTTTCATAACTGGGTGTGGGGGAGGGGAGAAATTGACGCCCCGTAAAAGGTCCGGTTCCACCAGCCAAGAAAGTAATCCCTGAAAAGGCGAACGCGACAGACTGCTAGCTGTCCAATGGGCGACACGGCCCCGGGCTCTGACCATGAGTTGACTTGTATACTAGCTCCCCCAAAGAGGGCGGATGAGGTGAAAGGGGGCCATGGCGAGACTTCCCGGATTGTTACTCCTGTTCCAGAGTTCATTGTTGCTCCTGAGGTGTTCCAGAGTAACTAAAATCTAACCATAACTGAAATTGAGTATACTAACTGATAGCTGTAAAGCGGCTGTCTGGGAAACTGAGGTATTTCTGGGCCGCACATTCTCGCCGACCCTATGAACTATTGCGTTCATGTACTTCCGATGGAATGACGAGTAAAATCCGAAGGGGTCTCTAGCTAATAAATGGGTGGTATGGCGGCGTCATTTGGTACCTTGGTATGATGATGTTCCGAAGGACGTCTCGTACCACACGTCGGTAGAGGCCGCCCACGGCCCAACAGGGAACACTCTCCTCCGTTGAACTCGCGATCCAGAGCCGTGTGAGTTTGGCGTTGGCTGGGAGGAGACTGGCATCCCATAAGTTCGGTCGGTAACAGAACGGGGCAGGATAGGGTAGCAAGACGGTCGGGATAGGGCATCGGGCGAAGCAGGCCCTGGACCACCCATCAGTATCGCTCCCGGCCGTAAGGTTCAATCCGTAAGGCCTGATGTGGCGTCGGTTGAGTAAGGTTAGGTAAGTTGACCATTGATACCTTGATCCAGTTGTATGGCCTCACAGAAGCCGACGGAAAATTTAACTGCCCAGATTTGTCAAACCTTGGTGCCAGTTACAACTGATACCAATCATGCAGCCCGGGGAGTCGCGTCAGCCATCCACATGCATGATCTCGGGATGAGTAAGTAATACGCATTCGGGGCTGATGAAGTCTGCAGTGCCCCACGGGCGTGTGACTTGCTAAATGGGGGCGTCGGTGGCTCAGTGGTTAAGCTGAGCGTATGGCAAGCCAGAAGTACGGGGTTCGATTCCCCGCGATGCTCGCCTTTCCTGCCAGGGTGAGAGGCACGCGACGCCATATGGCCTCGCTGCTGAGTGCGTCGTGAAGCCATAATCTCCAATCCTGACTCGCTAAATGCTTGCCTGGTACTGGATGGGAAAGACATCGTGGGCGACCTAGCTTTATTTCGCACTGAATGAACTCATGGAATATAAGGAGCGGATGACTGTCCTTTGGATCCTCATAGGTATTGTTGTATGCACTCGTTAAGTTGGTTGTAATTCGGCGCAAGTATTCGGCTTGCAGAAAACATCATTGTTCATTGTTTTTCCAGAATATTACCCGGGCGTCGATTGCACTGAGAACATCGAGTGTGGAGGGGGAGTGTTATGGAGCGGTGCACGGATGTGTCTCGTAAGCGGACCAGTGGCGGCGATGGTGGCGGTGCCAACGCCGTGTTCTTGTATCTTAACCATCCATCAGTGGCACGCTCCGGGCCCCAATCCCTTCCTAGCTGCATGTCCTGCCGGGCGCCACCGCAGGCGTATGCGATGTGTAAGAGCCTGGCTTGGCCAATAGCAACATGTGTAGTGGTAACAACGGGCCGCGATAGGGCAGGCGACGTCGGAGCGGCGGAAGAGGTCGACCCGGCAGACCAATAAGCCTGACACCACCATCCAGAACCCCAGATCGGGCCCGACTAGCTCCGTCGGTAGGGCACGGCTGCAGCGCGCCAGCACCAGCGAGCGCAGCGAGGTGCGCACGGTGGCAGACACCGGCCTGGCACCAGTTTGACACCAGCATAACACCAGCCTGACACCAGCCTGACACTAGCCTAACACCAGTCTAGCACCAGTCTGATGCCGGCCTGAAACCAGACTGGCACCGGCCTGACACCAGACTGGCACCGGCCTGACACCAGACTGGCACCGGCCTGACACCAGACTGACACCGGCCTGACACCAGACTGACACCGGCCTGGCACCGGTCTGATACCAGTCTAACAACAGTCTAACAAGTCTAACAACAGTCTAACAACAGTCTAACAACAGTCTGACGCCAGCCTGAGGCCGGGGTAGTCGGCAGTCCAGCCAGCGTAGACCTCGCACTCGGCCAGCGTAGATGGCGCAGTGGTGGAGGGTCTGTTCAGCACTGAGTCACACAACAGGCGGCTCCCCGGAGCAGGCGCCCCAGCCCGAGATGGCTGCCGGTACAGAGTGATACAGTCCGCTCCAGCCCGAGATGGCTACCGGTACACAGTGATGCATTCCGCTCTAGCCAGAGATGGCTGCCGGTACAGAGTGATACAGTCCTTTCCAGTCCGAGATGACTGCCGGTACAGAGTGATACAGTCCGCTCCAATCCGTGATGTCTGCCGGTACAGAGTGATAGTCCGTTCTAGCCAGAGATGGCTGCCGAATCAGTCCGCTCCAGCCCGAGATGGCTCCCGGTACAGAGTGATACAGTCCGCTCCAGCCCGAGATGGCTGCCGGTACAGAGTAGTACAGTCCGCTCCAGCCCGAGATGGCTGCCGACAGAGTGATACAGTCCGCTCCAGCCCGAGATGGCTGCCGAGTGATACAGTCCGCTCCAATCCGAGATGGCTACTGGTGCAGAGTGATACAGTCCGCTCCAGCCCGATATGGCTGCCGATACAGATACAGTCCTCCCCAGCCCGAGATGGCTGCCGGTACAGAGTGATACAGTCAGCTCCAGCCCGAGATGGCTGCCGGTACAGAGTGATACAGTCCGCTCCAGCCCGAGATGGCTGCCGGTACAGAGTGATACAGTCCGCTCCAGCCCGAGATGGCTGCCGGTACAGAGTGATACAGTCCGTTCTAGCCCGAGATGGCTGCCGGTACAGAATACAGTCAGCTCCAGCCCGAGATGACTGCCGGTACAGAGTGATACAGTCCGCTCCAATATGCCTCCGAGAGTGATGTCCGTTCTAGCCAGAGATGGCTAACAGTCCGCTCCAGCCCGAGATGGCTGCCGGTACAGAGTGATACAGTCCGCTCCAGCCCGAGATGGCTGCCGATCCAGAGTAGTACAGTCCGCTCCAATCCGAGATGGCTACTGGTGCAGAGTGATACAGTCCGCTCCAGCCCGATATGGCTGCCGATACAGAGTGATACAGTCCTCCCCAGCCCGAGATGGCTGCCGGTACAGAGTGATACAGTCAGCTCCAGCCCGATATGGCTGCCGTTAGAGTTGCCGGGCGGTACAGTCAGCTCCAAAGGGTCTGATGCCTGCTCGAATTGTACCAAAGTGGAGATTGGCCTGAACTATCAGGGTGCAGCTAGTGAATGCAACGGACACCGCTGAGTATCGTTAGCTAACAAACCTGCCACACCATACGCTGGGGCTGCACTTGATGCTAATCAAGCATGCGAAGTGCATGCACATGTTGCGATGGCTCACCATACAATAATCGTCCAACGGCTACTCACACAAAATATAACTCGACAAGATTGTCTCCAGACTTCTGTCCCTGTTCAGCGTGAACAAGTGAACAGTGCACCCTCCGCAGCCTGCTTCCCCCCCCCTTACGCACGAGGAGACACGTTGTCTTCGGGTTGTACGTAGATAAATCAGCGTACCGACTAAGCTGGCTATAGATGCTCTACTTGCTGACGGTCTCCCAAGTTACTTCGACGTGTTGCCTTCACACGCCTCTTAGTTTTTTTTAGTTAAAAACAAAAAACAATTTGATCCGAATTGTTGCTGGGGTGGCTTGAGGAACCAGGGTTCTATTGCTAAGCAGAGCTTGTTGCGTGAACCCTGGCCCCACCACCCGATCCATGAACTCCAGCTCAACGATATAATTTAGAACGAAAGTTTAACGTGCCGCCAATGCACCGGCACGGCCGCCCGGTAGCTGGTCCCCGGCCTTATCGCGCCAGCTGCCAACTGACACTCCGGGCCGGGGGCTAAATGCGAGCGTGCGAAGCGACTCGAACCCTGTGTTGCCAGTACAGGGGAGACCAGTGCAGGCCAGCGCTCTAACCAACTGAGCTACCGGGGCGGCATTCTATTCTAGTTACCATTCTATCCCCGAAACGCAGGTACATTTTGGTGCTTGCCTCCAGGTACCACAGCCTCTCACCTCACAGGACAACATTACTACTCGGCCATGGAAAGCATGGTGCAATGCGAGCAGGATGCTATGCATTCGGTGGGGCGGGAGGGGTACGTGGATGCGTTCCACGAGCGGAAGGGGATGAGCTAGAGAAGCTGAATACCCGCTGTTATATAGCTTCGTGTACATCAAGTTTATGAACTGCCAACCACTATTTTGAAGGAAGGTGGTTTCTGAGTCGGGTTGTTATCAAGATAGCAGACCATTGATCTTATCGAGCTATATACTGACAGATGGATGTACGACACCGGTCAGACTTGCAAATCAGATTCAATTAAGACAACCGCTAAATTAGTAGTATCGGAGCTTCCACGTGTAATTACTATGTGATTACCCACTCATCTAATTTTGTTTCAGACAAGTCCTGTTACTCCCGAGAAAGAAATAAAAGGAGAGAGGGGGAGAGAGAAAGAGAGAGAGGGGGAGATAGAATGAGTGAGAGCGAGTGTCATGATATTGGCACAGGATCAACTTTTAGATTCCGTGACTTCATCAGCACCCCTTCAGTTTTTTTTTAGAGTGCGATGATGTAAGCTGCCATGATCTTTCTCCAGTCAGTGATGGTTCAGATGGGCGGTTTTAGGATTCAGGAAGTGACACTTGAAAAGGCAAGGAGCTTGAATTGTGGTCCAGCACCAGTTCCGAGGACCAGACCACATCACCGCAGAGGTCTGGTGGGGCCGTTCATCGAGACCAGAGCTGACACACTGAGTCCGTGAGCTCTTGTCATAGTAGCGTATGCTGAACGTTAGCCCCATGCGAAGAAGGATTATGCTTGGCGGCAGAAGCACTTCGTACGAGCGTAGCAGAGTCGTCACTGCGGTTATTGGAAGGGAATGAGTGCCTCCACCGAGAGGAATTGTGACCAGATGTCCACCGGCACATGCAAAACACAACTTGAGAACTGAATATGTGATGTGGGCCCGATGGATACGGCAGTGTCAGGGCAAGGGCGATGGCATGATCGTGGGCGAGGGTCCGGGTCATGGAGAGAGGAAATGCCGAGAAGTGGGAAGATGGCTAGGACAGGTTTGATGCTAAACGAGCATGTAGTCGATGCGCCCGGAGTCCCAAATAACCAATTGACAGGGGGAGACTGGCAGATACTGAGTCATCAACACATAAATTATTAAGACTGGATACGAGGGTCCAGACGAATATACTGTAGTGCATGCGACAAAAGATTATGTGAGCATGTACCTGGCCACTTCTGCCACTCCTGGAGAATCGCTGCTTTTTGGGGCGGGGGAAGAAGTCCATTTCCCCTGGACAACTGCAAGACTTCATAAAGATATATAATTATAATCTGATGGTGATATGTTTCTCGGACGCGAACGGATCGTTCTGATTCGAGCTGAATCGACTGAACCCGACCCGACCTGGGCTGACTGGTGTACCTTTCAAGCAACAATAGCTTCCCTTGTTGCAACGTGCCATCACCTAATGCATTAACTCATAATTACTTCTGCTACTTTATTTCCCACCCTTGCTAATTTATTTCATAATATTTACTCGGAATTATGTCAGTTCAGGGGATGGCACACTATTTAATGGCTTGTCTTCTTCCTTTCGCATAGTAAGTCGTCTTAGTCAGTCGGGCGGTCACTTGGTTGCGTTTTGTAAGTGATATGCGTGACATGTGGCTTGCGTACCCCCGGAGACGGCGATCTCTCTCTGTGTATTCGTGAGAATTATACTAAATACTGTAAGTATATATATATATATATATATATATATATATATATATATATATATATATATATATATATATATATTGCGTGAGACGAAATGTACGACCCTCAATATACCAGGAGGTGCTGGGTTTACTCAACATCAAAAGTAGCGTTAGGGATCATGCTATATTACTCAACGTTTCGGCCAGGGGCCATCATCATCATATATATATATATATATATGATCGGGTCATTCTCCTGCATGGAAATCCCGCGTGGCGTTCGATTGTCTTAGATCATTGACAAACCCAGTCATTTTGATCGGAGTGGAGGCACTCGTCTAGAGGCGTGCCATTGTCTGGAGGAACGCCACTGATTGAAAGCATGTCAAATGATGCTGGTGGAGTGAGAGTGCGCTCGAGCCTTCTCTGAACGTGCGCCTTCTCAGGCGCATTGTTTTTTTGTAATACCCCGAGCATATTTTCACTCAAGGTGATCGTTAAATTAGGTTCACGTATATGAAACCACTTGCATGTGTGGTCGATCAGGGGTGGGTGCATGGGAGAGGGCACTGAGGGCATGCTGCTCCCGAATGGATGGGTGGTGCCAATTCAGCCGAGAAGGCATCCGCCCCTCGCTCAATGGAATATCCAGAAGAAATAACGCATTTTTTTAACGGAACGGCGCCGGTGCTGACGCGTGTATGATGCTGGAATGCATCATCTCTCCACACTCAGCGGAATTTTCTGCCGAAGGTGTCCATTCGAGGAAATGCGCCCCTGGTGACAATTTCTGGACCCGGGGCATGTCCAGTGGTGTATGGTGGATTAGGCGCATACTCAAAGTGGCGATTAAGTTCAGACCCACACAAAGCTTTTGTGCCATCTTCCAGTCCAGCCACTTGACATTGTAAGAATTGTGGGCATCGCTACGGAACTTGAATAGGGAGAGACGGGACAGTTGTAAGTCGATGGTATACATCCAACGTCATGCCGCGAAATGCTATGTTTCTTGAAATTTGGGGATCCTCTTTTCCTACCGTGTCGTCGCTCATGGTAAATAATATTACATCAAGCAAGTGGAGCTTGCCTTCGTTCCCCCCGCAACCGGACCAGTATCGAGAGCAAGCACCACGTGTCGTGTCGTGTTGAGTTGTCCCGGCATAATGGCCATGACTACAAACCCTTTATTCGTGTACCACTAGCATGTTGGTTCTTGTTCTTGCTTTTCTGGTCGATGCTGGTTGTTGTGTCCATGCACGTATGCTTGTGCTGGGCCACAACGGACTCTCGTACGTCCACAGTTCACGTGTTTCGAATACATAACTCGGGAGCTACACCGGCTGACGGCAGACCCATCTAGCGAGACAGCGGTGCAGCTGCACTTCGTGGGTGGCGCCGCCGCGGGCTTGGTGGCGACGGTTTCGTCTCTTCCGCTGGATGTGATTCGTACTCGCCTGGTCGCCCAGGGCGAGCCCAAGGTGAGTGCATCATGCTGTTGGCCCACTTTGTGGGTGTTTTGCTTAGGGCATAGCTAAATAGTCCGTAGAAGTAGGGATCGTCATAGTCAGGCTCGTCTACAGCCTCGACAAGCTGCCAAAATGTATGGTCAAGAAACACCGTCACTCGGACACGTCCTCATTGAAAATATCACGCCCTTGCTGAAACCAGCGAAATTGAGCCAAATAGTACACACATGCTGCCTGCAACGCAATAGCTCTATTCCCAATGGCTAGCATCGAGACCTACGGCAGAAACGCAAGCATGCAGTTAGGAAATGCATAGCAATACACGAAATGAATGATATGGGAATATATTGCAACCAGTTATGTTGAAATGGATGATCAAGTTAGTGTATCGTGCGTTTTCCATCAAACCGAACATCCGTGTTGTTTAAAATAATCGGCGATTCCTCCAATTTATGTACATTTTGCCGACAGGGGAAATGCTACATCTTCCACAGTTCTTGCCCGGGATGCACCATTGCTATTCATGGAGAGTGGTTTGGTTCTTTTTTCACATTGTTGGTCTACATCTTGCATTTCTTGTGCTAAAGCTGAATAACCTTCGACCGAATGTAGCACCACCACTCGTGTGGCCGTGGCCACGGGGAAGTACGGGAGGGGACGTACCCACCCTGGATGTCAAGTTTGATGTGTATATCTATATTGTTTAATTTGTTTCGATTGCTCGAACATCCCATCCGCTCTCCTGGGCATTATAATTGAATTGCATAGGTGTCGTGAACAAGAGCGGTTACCAATAATGAAGCGTATCATGCGTTCATTCCGAGCTGGGTGCTGCAGCCGTCGACAGAGCCAGTGCCACCGGTCCGGATTACAGACGCGCTACGCTACACTCTCGTCGAGGCCTCGGCCACCACCCGCCTGATCGCCGTCGCCGCCCGCCTGATCGCCGTCGCCGCCCGGGTGCGGCGGGGGCTCCTCGCACACCGCCGAGCCCGCCGCCGGCGCCGCGCTGACGCCACGGCTGACGTCACGCGGCCGGCGGTCGCGCCGGCCCTCCATCGCCGCCTGGATCTGCTCGAGCGAGCGGCCGCGCGTGCGCGGCACGCAGAGCGCGGCGAACACCAGCAGGGCGGCGTGCATGCCGCCGAAGAAGACGTAGAGGCCGGCCATGCCGACGGCCCGCTCGGCCCACGGCAGCGCGTACACGGTGGCGAAGTTGAGCAGGCCGAAGTAGAGCATCGCCAGCGCGCTGATCTCGGCGCGCACCGCGTTGGGCAGCAGCTCGGCCATCAGCACGCCGGTGAGCGGCTGCAGGCCGAGCGACATGGCGCCCACCACGGCCAGCAGCGCGGCGCAGAGCGCCTCGGCGCGGCCGGCCAGCGGCGGCGGCCGCCACAGCAGCGTGGCGGCCGCCGCGCAGCCCAGCCCGCCCACCGCGCCGTTGGCCAGCAGCAGGTGTTTGCGCTCGAGCCGGTGCACGAGCGCGCCCGAGGCGAGCACGCACGCCAGCCGGACGGCGCCCACCAGCGTGGCGCCCTGGTAGGGCGGCAGGCCCGCCTGGCGGAACACCAGCGGCGCGAACATGGTGGTCGGCACGCCGCCCGACAGCGCGAAGAACGTGTACAGCGCCAGCACCAGCAGCAGCGGCCGCAGGCAGCGCCGCAGACCAGCCATGGTCTGGGGGCACGCACGGCCGGCCGGGTGAGATGCGAGCAAACATTTTGGTGAAAGTGGCAGTGCCAGTGCACCTGAGGACGCCATCACTGGGCCCAGCGCCACAAACATCCTACGCGAGTCACGCTCGGAAGGCATTGGGGTAGAGATTGGAAACTGGGTCAGTGCGTGTCGGTGCCGCTAGACAGTTGGAGGCTCTACTTCAGTATAGTCCGCTAGCCACGATATCGAACACACTTCAGTATATAGTTGGCTGTTTCATCGTGCCGCCGGGAACCAATCCAGCCGCATTAGCGAATAAGTATATGCCATCTTTGGATCAACTGGGCACCTTAAATTTTTTTGGTAATCTCAGGACAGCATGACCTCTTAAGATGGCTTATATTCCGCTCTGTACTACGATGTCACGAGTTCGCTTCGTTTTCGTGTGTCTCAAAAATAGGTCCGCCAGTTTCCGTCGACTAAAGACAGGTTTGTTCCCACCTGTTTGAAAGACCAGCTGTGCGGCGGATTTTCGCCCAGCGACGCCCTCGTCTCCTTGATCTGTTGCACGATGTCGAAACTGTCGCCGTGGAAGAAGCGGAGCGCTCGCGCGGCCTCGGTCTCGTCGTCTCCTCGGGTGAGCAGCCACTTGGGCGACGACGGCAGCACCAGCGAGCCGACGAATGCCGCCACTGTCGACCCGGCGCCGAGCACGAGGCACACGACCTGCGGGTCAGGCGCCCCGGGCAAACGCACTCTCGCGGTGGCGTGCGGCCGGTATCAGAGCGTGTGGCTCGCAGCGCCGGGTAGCGGCAGCGCCGAGTAGCGGCGCACTCTGCTCGGCTCAGGTGAAGTTTGCATCAAGCCGCAGACAAGCGGCTGTTCCAGAGGCGTTGCTTACTAGATGATAGGGCTCACGGAAGATATGCCTGTCAATGGGGATGATGTCCTGTGCTGGACCCATGTGGCATTAACCCGTCATTCACCCAGATTCCCAGCCGCACACCACTGACTGGGCGCATAATGTCACCGCCATGCTTATCTCAAGAACGGCGTGGCAGATTTAGAACATTTAAGCGGCAATCGATAGCCCCGTTACGTACAGTCTATTAGATCATAAAACAATCATGTATTGAGTGCATGCTAAGGCCGTTCAACCCGCCAATGGGGGGCTGCAGAGCCCCCCCCCCACTGTGGCGGGTTGGCGCTACGCCGCTCTGACATAATATGCACTACGGTGCATTCCATGCCATCGCTCAGTCGTTTTTATACGTCACCGATTAACGTTTTGCACAGATATTCTTCACACAGGGGAGACCAAACTGGATGTCAACATTCCATTTTAAAATGTGATATGTATTATTGCAAAAGTTTTTCTCCAATTTTTCAATTCAATGATAATAGTAGGATAAATAACAGGTCAAGATCAGGGAAATCAGGTTGATGTAGCATATCTTGACTTTAGTAAGGCCTTTGACAAGATACCCCATAAACGGTTAATGATACAGCTTCAGTCCCATGGTATTACATGTAGCATCTTAAAATGGATAGAGTTGTGGCTTTCAGATAGACAGCAAAGAGTGATGCTAGATGGTACAATGTCATCATGGCAAAATGTTCTTAGTGGAGTCCCCCAGGGGTCAGTACTGGGGCCACTACTGTTCATTATATTTGTAAATAACATTGAAAGTGGCCTAAGCAGTAAAGTTTTGAAATTTGCGGATGATTTGAAGGTCTTTAGGGCAATAACAGGTCAAGATGAGCATATCTCGCTGCAAAAAGACAGACGAACTTGTGAAGTGGTCCGAAGAATGGAAAATGAAATTTAATTTTGATAAGTGCAAAATCATGCATGTAGGTAAGCAGCATATGAAGGCTCCATACTTGATGGGTGGCCAAGTGCTATCAGTGACTCAACAGGAGAAGGATTTGGGTGTTATTCAAAACACAAAACTGGGGGCATCAGAACAGACCAAGGACGCCAGGAAGAAGGCACTGAGAATGCTCGGGGCAATAAATAGGAATGTATCATACAGAAGTGATGAAGTGATCAGGAAGCTTTACTGTGCATACGTCAGGCCACATTTGGAATACTGCATCCAAGCTTGGTCTCCTAGCTAATGAAAAGATTGTTGGCATATGAGGTACAAAGAGAATACAAAAGAGTACAAAAGAGGGCTACAAAAATGGTTAATGGCATAAGCAACCTGGCATATGAGGAAAGATTGAAGAAATTGAATGTTTTCACTTAGATATAGAAGGCTGAAAGGAGATCTCATCGAGGTCTTCTTGGGGAAATGTTTGAATTGAACAGACATGATGCAATTAGAGGTCATAAATTCAAAATTAAAGTAACCACAGCAGAACAAGATTAAAGCAGACTTTCTTTACCAACAGGGTAGAAGAACACTGGAACCAGCTGCCAGAAAACATTGTCAGTAGCAGCACATTGAACATCCTTAAAAACAGCATACACAATCATAAGAATAGAGGGCTTGCTTTTCAGTATTACAGGGAGGGCTGATTGACAGATTTGGTGGGCAACTGGTTCAGTGTACAGAGTGCAACCAAGAAGGGCCCTTGTGGCTCATAGTTGCACTAATCTGTTATGTCTTTATGTCTTTATGTCTATATAATAATCTCGATAGCACGTTTTTTCCCAGTAGTTTTTTACTTGACGGCATATATTTCAAAATGGAATATTGTAGCGAAGCAACCACGTAGCATGTTAACGATCGACTACTTGCATCTCTCTTGTTGTTTGCAGACATCAAATATATTAATTCGTTTAGTTTCTGTCAGTTTGTGTGCACCCGATGTGGTTTGCGAAAAAAGGCAGATATGGCGTCGCTCGGCCGTGACTCACATTTAACATATCACGACTTTGTAGCTTTTTCTTTTGGCGTTTAATTGACATAGTGGCAGATTTGAGAATGTTGCGGTCATATCTCAAATTGTTCTCTAGTTATCGCGAAAATTCGGCAGGGGCAGATTTAACCCTCTTCCCGGCCATCTCGTCAATGTCTGATCAAGGAAGCTACCTGTAACTGAAGAAGCTGAAATTGCTCTCGGATATGGGCAGAATTATGTGACAATGGAGCAGTTGACACCACTTGATGCTGGACCGGCAGTCCCACTCGCTACATGTTCTCCGGTGAGCAGATACCTGCCAGCGGAAGAACCAACCGCCGACGAAGGTGACGAGGATGGCGCACGTGGAGCACGCCATGACGGCGGTGCCGAGCGTGCCGCGCGCCGGCGCCGACGCCACCTCGCCCACGTACGTGTGCACGGGCGCGTAGAGCACGCCCAGGCAGACGCCGGTCAGCAGGCGGCCGGCCAGCAGCACGCCGAAGCCGGCGCCCAGCGCCACCGTCAGCCAGCCGGCCAGCAGCGGCGCCAGCGTGAGGCGCAGCAGGCGGGCGGCGCCCAGCAGCGGCGCCAGCCGGGCTGACGCCAGCAGGCCGAACACGGTCCCCACGTACAGGCTGGACGACACCCAGGACACCTGTGGGCGCCGAGAGCGGCGTCAGGCCGACCATGGTGCCCACGTACAGGCTGGACGACACCCAGGACACCTGTGGGCGCCCAGAGCGGCGTCAGGCCGACCATAGTACCCACGTACAGGCTGGACGACACCCAAGACACCTGTGGGCGCCGAGAGCGGCGTCAGGCCGACCATAGTACCCACGTACAGGCTGGGCGACACCCAGGACACCTGTGGGCGCCGAGAGCGGCGTCAGGCCGACCATAGTACCCACGTACAGGCTGGACGACACCCAGGACACCTGTGGGCGCCGAGAGCGGCGTCAGGCCGACCATGGTGCCCACGTACAGGCTGGACGACACCCGGGACACCTGTGGGCGCCCAGGGAGGCGTCAGGCCGGCCAGCCGGCATGTGCCCAGGCGGCCGGTATAAGGGGCCCTTCCGTCCAACGGGAAGTGATGTCGGGCATGACCGAGATCGGGCGCAGTGACAGACCTCCGGGAAACCTCGAGCAGGGTAGGACACACAGAAGACCGTGGGACTTTCGAGCCAGTGAGCCCTGCAGAGGTACCTGCGAGCAGTGTCGTGTTCATACGGCGCCTCAAACAATGTCATAGCGTCGGACTTATTTTTGTCTTGAAGCAGTCCCCCTTTATTTTCGAGAGCGCCCGTGGTGTATAGTCGATTGAATTTCAATCACATTCCAATCCCGAATTCGAAGTCGATGCTGAGCATGAAGCAGGGCGCGATATTACTTCGCCATCGGTTCGTATCCTACCATGGCATCGAATGCAAGTAATTGTCGAATCACGTGTTCATCAATTTCGCGGAGTTTCACCAAGTTTCAGCTCTCCTGGAGCATGAGCTACTGACATGTCGTGAGATCAACTCAGCTGTCCTGTAGCATGTGTCACTGACCTGTAGTGAGTGAGGCTAGCTTTGGTTCTCGTGGATCATGTGTCACTGACCTACAGCGAGGTTAGCTTTTGGTCTCATGGAACACGTATCATTAACATACAGTGAGGTTAGCTTTGGCTCTCCTGGATAATATGTCATTGACACACATTGGGGTAAGCTTCGGCTCTCCCGGAACATGTGCCACTGACCTGCGGTGAGGTTAGTTTTGACTCTCATGGATCATGTGTCACTGACCTACAGCGAGGTTAGCTTTTGGTCTCATGGAACATGTATCATTAACATACAGTGAGGCTAGCTTTGGCTCTCCTGGAGCTCGTGTCACTGACCTACACTGAAGTTAGCTTCGGCTCTTCCGAAGCGTGGGTCACTGACCTGTGCCGGGGCCAACTCCAGCTCTCCCGGAGCATGTGTCAGTTGGTCGGTGAGAACGCCGATGATGCAAATGGCCACACTCGAGGAGAACATGACCAGGCCCATGGTGGCGGCCGCCACAATCTGCCGACAGTCGACCACCAACCGAACTCAGTCACCAAAAATCGCCTAACCTAGCCTAACCCAACCTATCCTAACCTAGCCTAACCTAACCTAACGTAGACTAGCCTAGCCTAACCTAACCTGGCCTAGCCTAATCTAGCCTAACCTAGACTAACCTAGCCTAACCTAGCCTAGCCTAACCTAGACTAACCCAGCCTAACATAACTTAGCCTATTGTCTGTATGCTCCAATAGCGACAGCATGGATGCATCTTCGAGGGTATAGTCTCTCATTTACCAATTTGACCTCACGATTTGCGGCTAAATTTGTTATTAGCGTCACAAGCCTGCATTTCCCGACGCAAGCAAATCCACCTTGATTCACGGCAGAGGAACAGCCGCTATGACAGGTCGGCGACAAAATATTGGTGTCATGCACACCTGTGTGTATTAGGCGGTTAGGACGGTACATTTTAAGAGGCAAGTGCACAGCTATGTATATGGCAGGCAATATTTGTTCTGATGGTACTTCAAACGGTTGGAATAAAACTGATATTAATTTGCGTGGGAGCTTACTAGTTTTGGATGATTTCTATTATCATATGTAGAACGCTAGTTGCTTGGAACAAATTACATCTCAAGTGCCCTCAGGCCACTGCAAATACTACAACAATAACATATTAGCACTCTTGCAAAGCCTGTAGCATCCACTGTAATCAAGTTGCACATTTCAGCCACCTACATCAGAGACAAATGTAAAAATAGGTCCCTTCCATGAGTAATATGAACTATTTAAAGCAATACAAACGGTAATCATAATGAAGTCAGTTATATCATATAATACTTATTTCATACAATTTCACAGTATCAATCGCGTACTATCAACAATAATAACAACTTCTGCCAGCCCGAATAACAACTGGGCTAAATGACACAAAAATGCATTCCGTAGATAATTATGCAGATGAACGGCTGGTTTTCAAAATCACTGTTCCATTAAAATGGCCATTTATGATGGAAATGAAGGTCCAGTTCAGGTCAACTACCACAAAGCCACGGGGAAACATTCATAGAAAAATGTAACCACAAAACATCTTGAACGTCGTCACATCCTGGAATCACTGCCATCTTTAAAAAAGGTGCGCCCTTCCCTCCGTGCAGAAACTGGCTGATTGGGATTAACCCTTGGGATCTTGGGATCTTCGTCTTGGGATCTTCAACCGCCCTCCCCCCAGGTTTTTCGCGGATAGTGAACGAAGGGCGTGCGGCAGCGCACCAAAATTTGGCATTCTTTTTCCACATCAATTTGGCATACTGTATCAACATTTTTAAGTTAGGTCATCTAGGGTCAACGAGTTAGTCAAGGTCAAGTGAGATCATCTCCAAAAATGTTCAACCAGTCGTCATTCTTTAACGGATACAGATATTTTAATGAAACTTCTTTACATCTTTAAAAAAACAGCATAGACAATCATCATAAGAATAGAGGGCTTGCTTTTCAGTATTCCAGGGAGGCCTGATCGAAAGATTTGGTGGGCAATTGGTTGAGTGTCCAGAGTGCAACCAAGAACCAGTTGTGGCTCATAGTTGCACTGATCTTGTATGTCTTTATGGCTTATGTCTTTTCACGCATTTCGCTGAAGAGTGCCACAACTATGTTAGGTAGGAAACGCGTTCTGAGATAGTGCAATCTACAAGTCTGCGTCCCCGACATATGTCCCTGCACGTTGTGGTGTCACAATATCACCCACCTGTCCTGCGAGACCGCGTCCGTCGGTGCCATCACTCAGCCGCATGACGTTCCCTCCACTCGGGGCACCGGTCACCCGACGTGTGGCCCGTCGGTGCCGCGGTGTGCCGGCGGCGCCGCTGTGCCCGGGTGGTGCTCCTGCCCGCACAACTGGGCGGCCGGACAGCCTGGTGCCGCCGCCCCAGCCCTCGACAACACCCCGAGGGCGATCCCGGCCCTCCACAATAACGGGGACTGGCGAAATAACGCGGCGGCGACCTGGTGTCACCAGGAGCAGGCACACAGGCCGGTCTCTGTGACGGATTCGGGCCGGCAACGTCACGGCCCGTGCCTGGGTATGTCTGATGGCTATGATCCCACCCCCTGTTGAGTCCCGTGCCGAACGCGTACTGCTGGGTGGTTGGTCTCCACGTATGTGCATGTGATTAATATACTGAGCTAAGTGATTGGGACGGCAATTAAATTCGTTTCATCAGTCGACCACAAGACATATGCAGGTGTATATTTCAAGTTCTTACTATATTACTAAGGTCACATGCGAGGGTAAACGCGAACACATTTTGCTTATCATATTGTTCGCAATTATATTTGGTTCAGTCAATAGCGTGACTTAGTCAGACAAGTCATATAGGGGAGGAGCAGAGGCAGAGATAGAGAAAGAGCGAGAGAGAGAGGGAGAGAGGGAGAGTGAGTGAGTGAGTGAATGTGAGTGAATGAGTGAATGAGTGAGTGAGTGTGAGAGAGAGAGTGAGTGAGTGGGTGGGTGAGTGAGAAAGAGACTGAGAGAGAGAGAAAGGAAGAGGAAGACTTGCGGTAATTCTGATCTCTACCTGCCCCGACTTTCTTGCAGTTTTACTCGGGCATGCGAGCTGCGGCGACGCACATGCTGCAACACGAGGGTGTGCGTGCCTTCGGCAAGGGTCTGGCGCCCACTATGCTGCAGACGGCGCCCTACACGTCCCTGCAGTTCGGCGCCTTCGCCATCTTCAGCAGGCTGCTGGGCCAGTGGCGGCACCGTAAGTCGGGCGACACTGTGCCTCCCTGGGGGCAGGGTCCTAAAATCATTTCACCATTAACTGTGCGGATGAAGAAAGAAGTTGCTTGAGAATAGTGGAAGATTGGAAAAAATAATGAATCGTCACTTAAGGATTAGAAACGTGGAATGTCTTTCACTTCAGTCACATGCATTTTACATTATTTAGCAGTTGTGTGTATAATGACTGCCCACAGATGTGGCAAAATTGTGAAAACATAAGGCAAGGATGAAATAGCACAATTCCATTAACTGTGACTTTCCAGGCCACATGGTCAATTATTTTGCACTGCCTGGGGGTGGTGGGGGGGGGCGTGAGTTGGTGGTGGTGTTTATTTTGTATTGTCTCAGTAGCGCAGCCACGCTTTTGCTGCAATGTGAGCGTGATGGAGAAAGCCATTGATCTGCTTCTATGATAATTTTTGGTGCAGTCGACATTAAGACAGATCCCCACCAATGTTACCGCCTGAACGTTCCCGCTTCCGACGTTTAATTTCCAAAATGTATACCATGTATCTAGTATTTCATTTCATTATCTGTAAAGGAAGACCGATAGAAGGCGCCATTGGGAGCTTTGGACGAGCGACGGAACATTGCGGACTGTGAAGCCTCTCTCTCTCTCTCTCTCTCTCTCTCTCTCTCTCTCTCTCTCTCTCTCTCTCTCTCTCTCTCTATCTATCTATCTATCTCTATCTATCTATATATCTATCTATCTATCTATCTATCTATCTATCTATCTATATATCTATCTATCTCTCTATCTCTCTATCTCTCTATCTATCCCCCTCTCTCTCTCACCTCTTTCTCTCACTCTCACTCTATCACTCTATCACTCTATCACTCTATCACTCTCACACTATCACTCTATCACTCTATCACTCTCTCTCTCTCTCGCCCTCTCGCCATTTCGCCATCTTTCCCTCTGCAGGGACAGCGACGGTCACCACCCAGAAGTAGCAATGTTGTGAAAAGAACGCACCTGTGCTGTTTTTCATCTTATTGCGTCCAATTCTCGTGGACTTGCGTCGATTTAAAATTTGGTAACAAATGTAAGCAATTTGGCATAGTATATTACAACTTGAAAATTGTGCTTAATATTTGGCAGAAGTGCCTGGTTACGAAGTGTTCAATTTCGCACTTGTATTCGACGAAAAAATTATCATAGCCAATGTTGTCTGCAATCTTGGCGAAATTCTACCTCGAACTCCAATTTACTTCTCAGAATTTTCGAATTAGTATAAGTGTTGCGCTGTATCCTGTTCATTTTGTCCTCCAGAGCATTCCTGCTGAGGAATATGCCACATACAGCCTTTTAGCGCGGCACCCTCCATTGGCCTGACACAAGCTACATTGGCCTGATGGTCCGACATCGGGCGACGCAAGTCAACATGACAGCATGTTCATATCACCAGCGACTGGCTGGGAGTTCCGTAAATGGGTTCGGCTGTATCAGCATCAATAACTCGCCAATGGGACTTTCTTTCGACAAAAAACATGCCCGGACTTCGAAGATAATATTGTGTTGGAAGTTGTTGAAAAAGCTCAACCAGATTTACCTGTGGTAAATAAATTACTTCTTGAAATTCAATGGAAAAAGCGAGTATGTTTTCAGAAGCTTGACGGCTGCCGTCCTATTTCCTCACTATATCAATGGGTGCCGTCCACGAGCCATCTGATTACTTGATAATTTCTGCCTCTAGCATGACTGATTTGATCTGTCTGCATAACTGGGCTGGGGAAACGGAGTTGTATGCGGTGCCTGGAGGATCGGAGGGTCGTCTCTTGTGTCTATATCCATCTGGACGACATCAGTCGTACCCAAGTCTGCGTCAGCGGCGGCAGCTAGGTCCGAGTTTGACGCAACAGCTGTTCTAACTTTTCCCGGTCGGTTACGGTCAGGTGCGACAACTTCGCCTCGGACTTCAACTTGCGAGTTGACTGCGCAACGCTACTTGACGTCCGATAGCACGATGCGACGTGGCGTGAGGCGTCGTCAGGATATGGCCAGGCGCTATGTCACGTGACTGGTTGTGTCGTGACGCTTGACAAAGCATGCTGTGACGTGACGTGTTGTGACCTCCAGTGCAGGAGCGGCCGTCCAGTAAGGCCCTGCTGTGTGGAGTGCTGGCGGGGCTGACCGCAAAGACAGCAGTGTATCCGCTGGATGTGGCCAAGAAGCGGCTGCAGGTGCAGGGCTTCCAGCAGGCCCTGCGCGGCGGCGGCGGTCAGGTCAGTGACCAGTCCAGTCCATTTTATAGTCATGTCAGACCGGTCGGTGAACAGGTAAGGTAAGAGACATACTTAGCAGAGGAGCACTATCCCGTTAACTCGCCATCCAGGGTGTGTGCCAGGGTTACAGGCGTAGTCAAGAGGTTAACTAACCAAAACGGAAGGTTGCATATAATGGTGTTGATATCGATGTTGTGGTGTCGTTTGCATCACGTGCGGTGTAGATGGTGTGCGCCACGATGTGGCTGATGCTGTTTCACGCTGAAGTGCGAAGGCTGAAGTGTGAATGCTGGACGCTGCCAGTCAGCATTGGGGTCTCTAGCGTGCCAAAGCGCATGAGCCCAATGTATTCGAGCATTATAATGCGTCAGCACAGTATCATTGTTGTGCACTGCAGCTTGCCGATGGAGTCTCGTTTGTCGCATTAGGCACTGTCGCGAACCGCTGCCACCTTACTGCATTGTGTGCACTGTTATGTGCCGCATCTCACGCCGCAGTATGCTCTGGTGCGCGTCGGTGTGCACCGGTTCATATCACCGCATGCCGTCTGAATCTGATCGAACTGACATGCTTCTCAGACTGGACGTAGTGACATCGGCAAATGTCCTCGACCTGTTGCGGTTGAAAACCGGCCCATAACGGTGACAGTTGTCACATTTTTGGCTCTCGCCTGTCGAGCCTAATTGGCAGGCCGATGGGAGGGGTGGTATGCATTACTCCTGGTTATTTAACTCTAATTGAAATATAGTCGCAGGGTAAAAGCAATGTGGCACTAGTTGTCGACGCGCCCTAAAGCCAAAAAGTTGCGGGGCAAAAGGAACAGTGCGCTGCCTGTCACGAGACGAAGTAATTCGTACCAGAGATTCTTCAGTCAACTAGTGACTTTACAGGGTATGCCAAAGATCAGTATTTATCTGGCCGACAAGTTAACCATCGCCAGTCACCAGAAGGTCGCTCTGGGTTCCTCCTCCGCTCCCTCGGGTGACCAGGGCTAAAGCTGGCACGCCGCGCAGACGCTGTTCATGGCTGCGCAATTCCAGTGCGGCTCGTTAGTCAACAGCTGCGAGTGTCGCGGCAGTAGCACGCCGACTGCATCTGCGTCAGTGTGGTGACGGCAGCGTCGGAGTCCACCAAATTCGCGATACCCTGCCGTGAAGAAGGACACGCGCTGTTGGATGCCAACCGTCACCGGCACACTTCCTCAGGCGATCCCGCAGTACCGGGGCCTCCTGCACTGTCTCTACCTCACCGCCAGCCAGGAGGGAGTGCGTGGCGTCTACAAGGGTCTGGCGCCCTCCTCCATCAAAGCCATGGCCACCACGGGCCTGCACTTCGCCTTCTACGAGCTGGCAGTTCGAATGATGCGCGATGGTTATGCCACCTGGTTACGATAGCACGCGACGATAGTGTGAATTGGTAGTGCCTGGAAGTATTTCGCAGTGGTTGATGGCGATGGTGGCCTGTGTGTGTGTGGTCGTTTGTGAATCGGTTCGTGCAATGTTTGGTGTCGTGATCGAATCTCCGCCGTCTCTATCAATGCATGAAGAAACATGCTTCATGTTTGAAATCGGCATTTGAAGCTGTGGCTATGCTACTGGATATATAGTACCCAGTGACATAGCCACGCGTCGTAGGAGTCAGCTGATCTCCGTAGCATGTTTTTGCTACGCTAATTTACTGTCCCACGACTGGAATGGAGCCCCAATAAAGAGCAAACATTATTATGGCCACCTTATTGCTGGTGCTGACGTTTGGATGGATGGCGACCGGACGAGGCTGATCACAATTTGTACACTAAAATATCACTAGGATGTAATATTCAGCATGTCAGTATTGCCAAAAGTATACTTCCAAATGGTTTGAGTCTGCGGTGATGTATTGACGAGGTTGCCTGGAGTGTAATGAAGCTGGCTGAGCGCTGTCACTGTTTTGCAGTTGGTGCAAATTGACAATAAACTGCTTGCCTCACCGCCGTGCATCCCTTGTTTTATATGAAGGAGTTTGCAGTTGCGTATGTATTTCGCCAATTAGAAGTGTCGTACCAGGCTCACAGCTCCATGAGCCCACTGCTGGTGAGAGTGACCGTCGCGCGTTCATACATGTGTGAGGCGAGGGAGCCACGAGTTGACGTAGTGTTTGGAGTTGCAAGTTTCAGTACAAGCCCGATGGGAGGCGATCAAACGCGCATGGATTTCGAGAAGGTTCGAGGCATTCAATGTAAGTTGATGTAATTTCAGGGAGGTCCACGACATTCTGCGACAGTCGGGAAAAGAAAATTAACCTAAGTTAGATCGATGATTTCAACGAAATACAGTTGCTTCACGCGAAATATACGTGATCTTTGACCGATTTGTTCCCAACAGATTAAATGAAATGATTTATCAGGACGTTGAACCTTTCTGGGGAGCCATAACATTGATCACCCCTGGGTGATTTACTAGCCACAATAATTTCCTACAGCTTCTGGAATTGTCAAAGCGTATCCTCTCAGTGATTCACAACTGCAGGTCTGATCAATGATGCCCCGTAGGTACAAGTTGCAGCATCCTGTTATATTTCCCCAAGCGCACTTGCACAGAATCCAATGCTGTGGATCGACCAAGGCACGACTTCCGTAGATCGGAGTAGCCTGTCCTCAGCACCCCGTGCATTGTGTGGCCCGTAATTACTAGAAGTAGCTGTTATTCCTCACAATCGGAAATGTGAGTAGCCCGGAGTAAATTCTCCATTCCTGATGTTCAGTTTTTCATGTAATATGTTGCCATCAATAATACCAAAGTTTTTCGGCAGATCAAGCAATGTAGCGATGGCATTTAATCTTTTGTCTATCTGTGGCACGTTCAGTGTTCTTATTTCCAAGATATGTTTGCAGATTCAGTAAGGAAAGCAACGTAGCATTCGCAGGGTACCAAATAAGGAAAGATCCAGAACCCTCCGCAGAGTTATCTAGCCATGCCATCCACCATTAACTCGCAGTACAGGCCCTGTGGCATCCGACAAACCCGAGGAGCTTCTATTGGAGATGCACGGTTCATGGCGGCGGGGTTCTCAGAGTTCTCGAAGCTCGTGCAACACGCGCAGGCGATTAGTGTCGAAGAACAAGCCGTATAAACCCGTTCCGTCTCGGGGGGAGGTCTTCAACCGCCCCCGCCCCTCAGGTTTTTCGCAGACAGCGGACGAACGGCGCGCGGCAGCGCGCCCAAATTTGGCATACCTTTTCCCACATCAATTTGACATGCTGATTCAAAATTTTAGGTCAGGTCATCTAGGGTCAACGAGTTAGTCAAGGTCATGTGAGGTCACCTCCAAAAAAGTTCAACCAGTCGTCACGCTTTAACGGATACAGATATTTTAATGAAACTTTCAGCGTTTGCTTATCTTTACGGATGCAATAAAACGCACGAGTTGAATTTGTCATTTTTTTTCATTTTTGACTACATGTAAATTTTGCCTATTTGTTTAATACAACGAAGAATGGCTCTTAAGTGCTCCTGGGTTTTAGACATTGCGAGAGACGAAATGTACGCCCCTCAATATACCAGGAGGTGCTGAGTTTACATCAATAGTAACGTTAGGGATTATGCTTTATTACTCAACGTTTCTGCCAGGGCCATCGTCAGGAGTGACACAAAAATGGCAGGGTTAACAATTGAAGAAAAAAACGCGGGAAAAAGGCGTGCAAAAATGCACGTGAATCACAGAAAAGCATCCTCATTGGTGCAGACACTCCAAGAAACTCCAAACCAGAAATCAACTAGGTCAAGATAGAATCCTCTGAGGAAGCCCGAGCCGATTGTCCATATACATATCGACACATACATGCACGCACATATATAGACATATATCAAATGTAACGCGTAATACATAAAGTATAATTTATGTTTATGTACTTTTACGTAATATACCAAGACGTTTGCGTGTTTAGTCGCGGCCGTAGATTACGTATGTGTAGAAATTCGAGGACCTTCAGATCAGCGTTGTCCCTGGCTGTTGCTAGAATTTCTACTTTGAAGTTTTTGTCAGTGTCCCTGTGTTCCATGTTAGAATGTTTGTCGATCATGTGTTCGCCTAAAGGTGTGTATTCTCTCCGAAGTCTGGCATCTCCCACGTGCTCATTGTACCTATCCCTGACGCTACGCTTTGTTTCTCCGACATAAAATATTCCAAGACAGCGGTTGCACGTTATTTTATAAACTAAAAGTTTTTTTTTCCGCGTGCATCTACCTTTGAGCCCCTTGCTACAGGTGTGGCACGTTTGTCTACTAGCAGGGCATGGCGACAATTCCAGGGTTGAGCGGACCAGGTAAGATTTCAGCTTGGGTCCGCTAGTCCAGGCTACCCTAACATGGTTTAGATGAGACGAACGGATGGCTGCATTTACCTGTCGACATAGTTGGTCATCGACAAAAGGAAGTCTCATGTAGACATAGTTGGGATTGCTACCCGCTCGATGTCGACGTTGCCCACTCATCCTACTCCTGTTGTGAGGGTGAACAGCACGAGCGGCGGAGCGTACCCGATGTGCTGGGTATCCGTTTTCCAGGAAAAGAGTCATCTTCGCAAGGCTCCGCTCGCACGAAATAGTATCGGAGGAGACTCGTGCTGCTCTCCTCATTTGGGATGTTAAAACGGCCTTTTTAGTGGCCATCGGGTGGGCCGAATCATAGTGCAAGATGATGGGGGCTGCCATTGGTTTAAAGTACAGTTCGGTGGTGTAGCTACCATCAGCCTGAACTACAAACAACGTATCAAGGAAAGGAATCGAAGTGCTATTAGCAGTGTGTTCTAAGGTGGCACCAATGAGGATGCTTTTCTGTGATTCACTGGCATTTTCGCACGTTTTTTCCGCGTTTTTTCTCAATTGTTAACCCTGCCATTTTTTATATCACTCCTGAGGATGGCCCCCGGCCGAAACGTTGATTAATATAGCATAATCCCTAACGTTACTTTTGATGTAAACTCAGCATCTCCTGGTATATCGAGGGTCGTACATTTCGTCTCACGCAATGTCTAAATTTTGCGTATTTGCCATATTGCAGTTCGAATACAGGATTCTGGCTAAAGTAAGAATTTTCTATTAGTGCAAGTTGACTTCCAACAACGTTTATCGATCTGCTCTACCCATTGGCAAAGCAAAATTAAAGAAAACCTGAAAACTCAAAAATTTGAAATTTCACAAAAAAAAATATTATTTTCGGGGGCCCAAAAAAATGATAGCCCTGGTCGATTTCGCTGTCCTTTTCTCATTTGAAATAAATTGTATTTTTTCATATATCCCCAAAAATGAACTCCCCAGAGTAAAAAACATAATGTAAGTCTTGAAAAGTCGTGAAAATCCCTGGTGACGTCACTTTTGGGATTTTTTTTGAGAGGGTGGACCCGGACCCTGCTCGTCGAACGCTTTCCGATGACACCTCTTTCGTTTTCGTGCGATGCTTAGTTTTGATTTTAGAGGGGGTCTTCAATCGCCCCCCCCCCCCCCGTCCCGAGACGGGTGCGGGGATTTGACCGGAAAGACGGCGCGGGTTAAGAACGCTGTCACCTATCCATTAGCAACTCCGGAAATTATCATTACAGCTCGTGCATAGGGATGCACTTTACCTGCCGCTTTACAAGAGACCTGCGGGCTGAATTATTCGCCAGCGAATGGATCCAGATATGTGTGCTGGAGTACTTCACAGTTTAATCGGTAATTCATGTCGCTCGGTCGCAGTTGCGACGGCACCCATCCACTGGCACGCGCCAGGATTGATGCAATGGCCAGTCACGTGCGGCTTTCAGCTGCTACCTGCCTATTCCTCGCTAGTGTTTGTGACAACAAGAGGTCATCAGTTGCCATTCGTACTGACCTCAGCTTCGCCCGGCGCCGGCCGAGCTGCTTGTCGTGCGAGACGGAGAACGCTGTTGTTGGTGTTCACCCATTGCTGGGCTGGATGGCATGGGTTAACTACTTCCACAAACATGCTCACTGGACTACATCCCCACAACTATCTGTCCAAGTGTGAGTATATGTGACGGCCCGAGGCGCCTGCTGTGCCTCTGCCTGAGCAGTGGCCACCGACTAGTACTTATGATCTTGCCAGTGCGCCTATGGTGGTCATGACACATGCATTCATTACAGTAGTGTTATATTAACGTATAACAGTATTATAGTGCAATTATGCAACAAAATATCAGATTCAGGACGCATATGATGAAAAGCGTAGTTTGGGGCGGAAGATGGATATGTGTTCGTTCTTGGCAGAAGAGGAACTTGTGCTGTTCATTTGCCCCGTACTCCTCGTTGCCCTTGGTCGTTGGGGGGGGCATCACATACGACAGGATGACGTGCTATGTGGTCCTGCACCACTGGCCGTTATGGCGCACCACACTTGTTATGTCGCCTGCAGTCTTCCACTGGAGTGTGCATGATGTGTGTCACGTGTAATGTTACTGGCGTCAGTGGGAAACAAGTCAAGCTTACCGCATATAAATGAGAATGGAATATATATTATTTCTGGTATAAATGATAGTGCTAAATGAATAGTGTGTTTTCTGGTCTGCCCCCGCATTCCGCTATTTGTAACGAGGCGAACAGAATCATCGTGTTGCGACGATTCGGCTGCAATAAAATTTGAACATCAGCTTACGGAGCGTCTGATTATGCGGATAGCACCCATACCCCCGGCCTAGCAGCCCTACCACCATTGCAGCCCTACCTCCAGCACGATATTTGGCAATGAGCATGGCACTAGAGACAAGCTTGTAGCCGGACTTATCGCGCGGATGCATCCGTTGCACCAACTGTTATCAGGTGCTGGTGTTGAAGTTTACACCTTGCTTGGCCCTTACCGTATGGACATAAAGGTGCAGGCAGCTTCATCTATATCGATTCCGCTGTGGCGTTTAGGACGCCATAAATGTGCCATTCGCTTCGAAAATGAGTAATTTGGCACGCATGATTAATAGCCACCACTGTACCGTTGTGCCAAAGTCTAAATATATCTACTGTCTCGTGCTGAATTTCCCTGTTCTCATTATTTCATATATTCATTGGTCTTCCAGCCAAAGGTACCTCCCATTTGACATTTATTCCAGTAAAAGTTACCTTTGCCTGTGTAACGTACTGTGCCATGAAACGTGTAGTGTAGTGACTCATCAGTACTTTGTTTGCACGCCTCTTCTGTCTGGCTCCTCGTCAGCAATACGCAACCAGAATGATGGATTTGCTTCATATCGTAATTTTACTTCAATCTTGATGTCATCGACTATGCTTCATTTATTGTCAATATGCACTGCATATATAAAAAGCGGAGGTTTAAAGTCGCGGTGAGGTTCCAGTTATGCTGTTGTAATGGCTTGCATTATCATAGCTTTTCTTCTTCCATCAGTGTGTGATGGCGAGCAACAAAGCTGGTCACCTCTTTCTGTATGATTGCTTAAAGCATTATTGCAGTTCTTCCTACTATGGGAGCTCGCTGACATGAGCGATAACCTACCCACATGAACCTACCTAGTGCTACCGGTCAAGCCAACTTGAGTACGGACGAAGTCCCAGAATTGCGACAGAGCCTGACATTTGGCCTGACACCGCCGATCGTTGAAGTAAGACAGGATTCCGGCACTGTTCTGGCTCCAGCCGCTCCCGTTCAGGCTGGCTTTTGGACGCAGGCAGCGCCATCTCTTCGCTCGAACGCCGCTGACGAACGTGCAGTTCCCGACCAGACCGTACAGCTCGGGTCGCGAAGCATTGACATGGTCGCTCGATCTGCGTGAAATCAGGTGAGATCCGGGTACTTGTCACTGGTTGGTTTGATTTTCTTTTGTTTATTTGATGGCGGGCGAATGCGTGCCAATATGATATATATATATGAATTTATATTATATATATATATATATATATAAATAATATATATAAAAAATATATATAAAAAATATATATATATAGGCAGTTGGTGGGCTGCTTACCCATCCAGAAACGCTAAGCACATGGTATTCCTGAAAGTTGGGCGGTTTCCTGGTATTCATCCAACGCGACTAATTCAGGCATTGCGAAAGTGCCATGACTTTTCATCAACCATGGGAAAACGACCGAGAAAAATGATGATTTGGGAATTTTAATTTGTGGCAGACGCCATTCATGCGTGGCCGGTGCCGCCAAGGGAAACCAGGTGACGCATTCCCACAAATGAAAAATGTATAATTGTGCCTATCGCGTTGCATGGAAAGAATCGACCCAAAGCCCGCCCGCCCCTCTTATCCAATATACGTGGCGGCGCCCATGCCTGTTCCCAATTGCAAGCTTGAGTGATTTCAACGGAAACATGATTGCATGCAAATCTGGAAACGCAAACTAGAAAGTCTAAGACTGGGTGAAAAGAGAGACTCGAGTTCGTGGTATCTTTGGTGATATAGGATCCGAATTGCAAATTATCCAAAATTAGAGGTACAGTGCTCTCTTGAACTCGGCGAGTCAGCCGTCCGTGCTGCCAGATGGCCTTGCCAGTCTGTGCTGCCAGATGGCCTTGCCAGTCTGTGCTGCCAGATGGCCTTGCCAGTCTGTGCTGCCAGATGGCCTTGCCAGTCTGTGCTGCCAGATGGCCTTGCCAGTCTGTGCTGCCAGATGGCCTTGCCAGTCTGTGCTGCCAGATGGCCTTGTCTCCGTCACACTGACACTTTGGATGCAGCACGTTCTGCTGCCATACGTGTGTTACGACTGAGGGCAAAGGACGACCGAGTCTGGCGTGGAGCCAAGGTTCGCCTGAAAGGCCCGGCCAGGTTCCGACCCGCACGACCCGACCCAATCCAACCGTCACCGTCTTGAAAATATGCCAAGTTGCTTTGTTTCAATGCTTCGCGGTAAAATTTCTTCAGTCACTCAGATGCACCCTGTTAGTGTTTTGCGATTGCTATTACAGTGCTCTTTATGAAACCTTTTGTATATTTCCGCAAAGAAAGAGGTTCGCGTTGGCATTTCCCTTTGCGTGCAACTTCAATAGCGTTTCATTACTTAGCCCGTCCCGTCTCGGGGAGTCTTCAACGGCTTCCCATCAGGTTTTTCGCGGATAGTGAACAAACGGCGCGGGTCAGCGCGCCAAAATTTGACATACCTTTTCCCACATCAATTGGGCATGGTGTATCAAAATTTTGAAGTCAGGTCATCTAGGGTCAACGATTTAGTCAACGTCAAGTGAGGTCACCTCCAAAAGTTCAACCAGTCGTCAGGCTTCAACGGATGCATATATTTTTATGAAACTTCAGCGTTTGCTTATCTTAAGGGATGCAACAAAACGCACGAGAGGAATTTGTTCATTTTTTCCGTTTTTGACTATATATAAATTGGGCATATTTCCCTATTGCAGTTCAAATCGAAGATTCTGACTCAAGTAAGCATTTTTTTTGTATTAGGGCAAGTTGACTTCCAACAACGTTTTTCGGTCTCCTCAGACCCATTAGGAAAGTAAAATTAAAGAAAACTTGAACACCCAAAACTTCGAAATTTCAAAAAATTGTCTTCTTTTTTGTGTGGACAAAAAAAATGTTATGGCCCTAGTCGATTTCGATGTCCTTTTCTGATTCCAAATATTTGTTTTTCAAATATTCCCCGAAATGAACTCGCCAGAGCCAAAAACATAATGTAAGTCGTGAAAGTCGTGAAATCGTAGCCCCCCTAGTGACGTCACTTTTGGGGGAAATTGTTTTGGGGGTTGATCCGGACCCTACGCGTCGAGCGATTTCCGATGACACCTCTTTCGTTTTCGTGCGATGCTTAGTTTGAATTTTAGAGGGGTTACAATTCCCCCCCCCCTCTCCGAGACCAGGTGTGAGGATCTGACCGGAAAGACGGCGCGGGTTAAGGTAATTTTTCATTCACGATCCGATTCCGAGTGTACACTGTCCTCTTACCGAACTACACAAAGCACCATACGCTAACACTATACGTTAACGCTAACACCAAAATGCATTATCAATTGGTGGCACTCCCAGATATGAGATGGAAAACATGGTCAGGTCAAGCGCAGCGGAGGAAACGCAGGTGTTCGTTGCCTTTAATGTGGCAAAGGATATAACTGAAAATAGTAACTGGCAAAGATGCCTGCCACTGTCACTACTCTGTCCGAAAGCTAAAAGGCCGGCACCACACTTAGTCGAAGTTTTCCCTCATGCGGCGCAGGACATTTTCTGTAGTCATGTGATTACGTACACGTGGTATGCCATTTCCCCGTACAAGACCTTCCGAGTCAGCTCAAGCTTGTTGCCGGATGAGAAGGAAGGGGAATGCAATGGTCTGGATATTAACGAGGAAATGTGGATTCTTCTGACAACAGATGTGTGAAGAACGACTTCTCGTGTTGTGAGCATAAAATAAATTGAGCATATGTTATTATTGCATGCGCAGAGTTCATCAACAGAGGGTCCTTTGGTATGCTTTGAACTGGAAGGCGGACTTCAGCAACCTGGAGAGTGTGAAATGCTGTGATACAATATTATTATTTTCCATACATTATTGACACTTGTTCATGTTCATTTAGTATTGACTATTCATTTGTTCACATATTACACATAACATTCCATGTTTTTGTTCCGTGGCAAGAAAGAGTAGAGAGACGATAGTTTTTTGTCTAGAAGTTAAAGTGAAGATGGTGATGACATATTGTGGCATATGATATTGCAATGGATGCATTGAAAAGTTACTGGTACGTGATGGTGGTCATACACGCCATCCATAACTATACCCATTAGTGTATCGTCATTAGGGTGTCCCGATATACTCATTTTTTCGAGTTGACAAAATACAATTAGGGGAATTTTGTATCCATATAAGGAGATTTGAAATCCCAAATTTCAGATTTTAATTAAAATTTTTGGCTGATTCCCGCCACCTTTACTGTACCGGTTGAAATTAGTGAAGGTGGAATTTGGGAGAAAGAAAGCTTTAGTCGTAACTTTTTACTGGTATGTGCTATTGTCATGATTTTTTTTTGTCATCAGGTGCTGATCCCTTTTAATTTCAGGTGATGGATCCTGCTGGTGAGGGCAGTAAGGAGGATAGGGATAAGGGGAAGAAGAGAGGAAGGCCGAAGGGTAAGGGCAGAAGTCAACTGGAGACCTTGACTGAGGGTGTGGCATCTCCAGAGACTGCCAGGCGTCGGACCACCTCACCCAGCACCTCAAAACCTCTTAAGATGAAAACTCCGACTCCGGCCACCACACCTCGTCAGATGGATCCCAGCAGCATCTCCAGTCGACACGCCTACTACATCCATGGGAAGGCGCCCACCTCCTTGGCAAACTCCAAGTTGCCCAAGTCTGGAGCTGTACTGGGTCGCCTTCTCTCCCTGTTGGAGACTGATCACAGCCTCAAAGAGGCAAGTAAGATGGCGACAGATGAAGTGAATGCCGTCTGGATGCATCACTTTGGACCCAAGCTAGTCATGGGGAAAGACTATGGAAGAGAGGATGACAAGATGATTGATGACAGGCTGAGAATGATCAAGAGTGACCAGCACGTGGCTGGAAAGGTGGTGGAGCTGTACAAGAGGTGGAGAAGTCTGGAGGCATAGGCGCACCGGAGGGGGGGGGGGCAGGCCCCCATGAGACCAAAGTGCCATTTTGGCCAAAAGTGCCCTTTTGACCGAAAAGTGCCTTCTTGGCCGGAATGTCCCAAGTTTTGCCCCAAAAAAACACATGCCTTATGTGCCCCGCCTGTGCCAATGGTGCCCTTTTGGCCAAAAACTGCCCTTTGGCTTAAAAATGGCATTTCCCTGTGCCCTTTCCTGTCCTATGCCTGTCCTAATTAGGTGCCCTTTTGATCTGAAAGTGCCCTGTGCCCTGCCCCAGGCTCGGTGTTATAACCTATAATGTGTCCCATGGAAAATTCACGCCCCCCCCCGGGTCAGCAAACCTTCCAGTGTGCCCCGGGCCGCAAAGTGCCCTTTTGAAGTCGGTCAAGTGCCCTTTTGGAGCCGGCCAAGTGCCCTTTTCGGTCCGGGACCCCCATGGCAAAATCCTGGGTGCGCGCCTGTCTGGAGGGAGAGAGCAGGAGGCCGGACAGAGCCGTGAAGAGCAACTTCCTTGAGAAACAGGAGCAGCCGTGCTTGTACCTCGACCTGCCGCTGGACATCAGGAAGCTGGAGGCCGAGAACATGATCCAGCACTCTGGGATGCTGGATTGGAGGGAGGAGGTGGAGGTACCTGAGGAACCAGATGACCAGAGAGCAGACTGGATGCCCTGGGTCATGGGACACACGGCAGAAGAAGAGGGATGAGCGGGGACTGAAGGAAGAGAAGACTAAAGAAACTAAAGTGAAGAAAAGTGAAGAAGCCATGGAGCAAATAGATGATGACAAAGAAGATGAAATTGATGAAAATGAAAATGACAATAACCTTGTAGTGCAGCAGAAGAAGGAAAAACAGATAAGAATGAGATGATGGGGAAGATATCTCTGACATGTGACTCTTGCAACATATCCGTCAGAGACCGCTCTGTTGTGGCAGCCACTGTTGCCAACGCCCTGAGAATTGATATCAACGACACCAACATCAGCAAGACGACGGCATCGAGAAGAGGACAGGAGGTCAGGGTGGAGAAGGCTAAAGACATCCTTGACAGCTTCCAGTGTCCGGGGAAGGTGGTGGTTCACTGGGATGGGAAGACTCTCACAATGAGGGGGCGTGTTGAGTCAAAGCGTGTCTGCGTCTACCTATCTGGTGTGGAGGCAGAGCAGACAAGGAAGTTACTGGGCATCCCTGAGGAAAACTCTGACAAGGGTGTGGACAAGTTTGAGGTAGTGAAGGAGTACATAGTCAAGTGGGGGGTGAAGGAGCAGATGGCGGGCATGGTGTCTGACACTACAGCTTCAAATAGCGGTGAGCATTCCGAGGCCTGCAGGTACCTGGAGGTCTGGCTGGACTCTCCCATCCTGAGGCTGGCCTGCCGCAGACACGTGGCGGAGCTTCACCTGAGGTCTGCAGTGAAGCATTTCATGGGCAGCACCAAGGATCCTGGAGTCGCCCTGTTCCGCCGCCTGAGGGTCCAGTGGAGGGATCTAGAGATGAACTACGGGGACCTAGATCTGGCTGATTTCACCTCTGCACCACCGGTACTGCAGGAGGCTGTAGGGAAGGTGATCTGGGCCAAGGAGCAGTTGGACAAGAAGACCTTCCCCAGGGACGACTAGAAGGAGTTTATAGATTTGGTGGTCGTCGGCCTGGCAGGCGAGGTGGAAGGGTTCATGTTCAAGCTGCCCGGTCCTGACCATCACGCTCGCTGGATGAGCAAGTGTATCTACTTCCTCAAACTGAAGTTGCTCAGTAAGGTCTTCAAGATAACAGATGAGGAGATAGGCCAGTTCAAGTCCTTGACAGAGTTCATCTTGCTCTTCTACACCAAGTATTGGTTCACCACGCCACTGGCTATCTCCGCTGCCAGGCAGAACCTGGATTTCATGAGCAGCATCCTGGAGTACAGGAAGGTGAACTCCCGGCTGTCCTATGAGGTGCTGAGCTCTGTCTACCGCCACCTCTGGTATCTTACCCCACAGCCTCACCCCACAGCCTCACCCTGGCACTGACAGACACTGGACTGGAGGACAGGAGCAGGGAGGAGATGGCCAGGGAGTTGCTCAGTCAGGAGAGTAGGGAGATCAAGACCAGCAAGCCGACCTTCCCTATGCTCTCCCACGGCGCCACCATGGCCAGGGAGAACATGTCCTCCCTGATTGGATCTGACTCCTGGCTGGTGTTTGACCTGCTGAACCTGTCAGGCACCCAGCCTTGGCTGTTCACCCCTGCCTCCACCTGATATCTTTCCCCTGACTACACCAAGCTGCAGGAGTTCACCATCAACCTCGTCATTGTCAACGGCCTGGCAGAGCGAGGGATTCACCTCGCCACAGAGTTCATCAGGAGGGTAGAGTCTGAGGAGCAGCGTCAGGCGCTCTTCCAGGTGGTGGAGGAGTTCAGGTGGAGAGTGAGTCACCACCAAGTCGAGTCCTAAGTTGTGCTAACTGTGTCTCAAGTTGTGCTAATTGTGTCTCAAGTTGTGCTAATTGTGTCTCAAGTTGTGCTAATCGTGTCTCAAGTTTTGCTAATTGTGTCTCAAGTTGTGCTAATGGTGTCTCAAGTTGCGCTAATTGTGTCTCAAGTTGTGCTAGATTTAAAACACAGTCAGTGAGGTGTCTAGCCGTGCTGGTGCTTTGCTGATGGAGGTGTTGAGGGCGGTCGCGCCGCCGCCTCCGCGGCCGCTCTCGACAATCAGTCAGTCGCCGGGCGCTGACGAGTCGTCATCGTCGTCAGCAGCGTCATCATCGAAAGCGACGTCCCCTGACGAGGACGCTCTCCTGCCGCTGGAGGCGATCTCAGTGCCGCCGGTGGTGTATAAGCGGGGTCCGTGTCGCGCGCTGCCCTCAGGCGACTCAGGCTTCGTCAACGGTGGATCTTCGGCCAGTGACTCGTGGTTTGTGACACCGCGGAGAGACCTGGCGCCGCGGCAGTTTGTGTTTCCCGGGGAGATGGGGGCCGACTGTGAGGTGTTTATGCCGAATAAATGAAGTCGGAACACGATTAGTGACAAAGTTGATGTGATTTAGTCGGAATCCAGATTTGGTTACAACACAGGACTTGTTGAACTAATAGTTGGATCAGTGCAGAGCAGAAGCAACTAGAGATAAGCAAAAGCAGATGAGAAGACGTCAACATGGATCACGACACATGTACCCCGGGAAGTGCACCTGCCCTTGACCGAGGCCCAGGCCCAGCTGACCCCAGCAGCGGAGCCCTGCCCACCCGTCCTCCGGCTCAGATGTACTCGGAATCTCGCTTAGTACGCTCTGGCGCCGGCGGCGAGCCGACATCCACCGTGAACGCCACCAGCGCGCCACTATCCGCACCGATAACGTCACTGCCGCCCGCGGTGACGTCACGGGCGGCTGGCGACGCCGCCGGGCAGTCTGGGCTCTGGGCCAGGGTCTGTGGTGGACGGAGGACACACAGACACTCGGCATGCGGAAGACGCGGGGGAGAGGAAGCTACACACGACAGACGCGCACACCGGAACACCCAAGAGGCACACATGCGGAGTACAGTTAACTATTTCAATAGTTAAAAAAAATAATGCCAATAGCACCTCCCAGTATAAAGTTATGACCACAACCATTTTCCCCGGAAATTCCACCTACGATTTCAACTGGTACAGTAAAAATGGCGGCAATAGGCCAAAAATGAAAATGAAAATCTGAAATTTTGGATTTCAGTTCTCCTTATATTGATACAAAATTATCCCGATTGTATTTTGTCAACTAAAAAAAATGAGCATCTTGGGACACCCTAATTGTCATGCATGTCAAGGACCACTGAGCTTTTCCTTTACGTTGCATTCTTTAATATGTCGATGTTTTGCACGTATGATTTCCATTTTGAACGGTGAGAGTGGGAGGGTCTTCAATAACTAAATTATCATTTCTGCAACAGGAAGTTGTTTACATTGCTTGAGCAGCTCAGGCTATCCCACATCGAGCAGCAATAGTTTAAATATGGTTTAAACAAGCAGTTTAAACAAGTAAATCAGTAGTTTAAACAGGGCCATTATGCAGGTACACTACATGCTTAGGTGTCGACACATATATATCCTGAAAATAATTATGTTCGCACTGATGATGTATGATGAATACACTTTGCACCACAATATTTCAAGTTTTAACTGTCTTACTCCGAACCGGGTCTGTTCTTTTCATGTTGAGATTTGCAAACTTTATCTCAATATTTTCCTTAAAATACTCTTCATCCTCGAAGGAAAGGGGCTGGAGACGACGTCGCCTGCGTTCAGCTGACCATGCACCTCGAATCGCGACGGGCACCTCCCAACTGCCCCGGCTCAAGGATGGCGAAAGTGCTTCGCTTATATCGCAGAGTCAATTCAGCGTCGGGGAGTGAATGTGCCTTCTCTATATGCAGAAGCAATGCAATGTCTTGAATACATCTCATCCGAGATCATGTTGGCTCTTCGTTCATGCTTGGAGGAATGTGGCTGTAGAGACACTTGAGATAGCATATGACTGATACACAGGGAGACCACACTGCAGTGCCTTTTAGCAGATGCCCTCGCTCTTTCAGCACCCCTACAGACGCCTTACACAGGCCATCGCACTTCCATCACCAATACAGACGCCCTACACAGGCCCTCGTCCTTTAAGCACCCCTACATACGCCTTGCACTGGCCTTCGCTCGCCCAACGCGCCTACAAATGCCTCATCCAGGCCTTCGTAATGCCACTGTAACCAAGCTAAACTTGCACCAGCACGTAATCTCGTATTTCGTGGGAAGGCCGGTCAGTAGGTTCGGAGGCCTTATCCTCTGTTCCTATATCACACGACCTCCCATCTCCTGCCTCCCTCTCCAGTGCGGAGGAAGTGGTTCCGACTCTCGGCCTTTCCAAACGGAGCGCGCTAGAGAAGCAAAACAAACAGGAGCGTGTTGTTTGCGACGATATCTTGCTATTGACATCCGATGTTTGCTCCGAGCCGTCCGTTGTTTTCCGGCTTGGGCGAAGGCTCCGATTTTAGCGAAATTGTTGTCGGTGTCCCTCAAACATGAAGCATTGTAACTTCTCGATAATTGCATGAAGTGTTTGGAACTTCCGTGATTTCGGTAACGAAATGTCGAAAGGTGTTCCATTTCGTTACAACATGGCTCCCGGAATTGAATGGATCCTGAATTTTATTTGCTAGTAGTTGCGGTAAATGATGCTTCGTTCACTATGTAAGCATTGAACTGACTGTTATGAGCGGATTGGCGGACATTTCCGGACAGCACAGCAATTTCTGCTTTTTCGTATTCGTTGCGCTTGCTGTATTGACATGCTAAGCCACAGCTATTATTTGTCAATACATTCTGCTCAAACGCAGCTGCATAATTCTGCTACATCTATATCCACCACGGCTACTACATCTACATCTACCACGACGTTATGCGGACCAGACTCGAGACATCGAGCCCGACTCACCACAGGCATGGTAAGCCCGCAGCTCCGACAGTCGCTCTCCCCACACTTCCCACCCGCAACTCTGCCGGCACTGGGCATAAATCCCGGCTGAGGCGGGAGCGTGATTTGTGAGCGGAACGGGCTGCGGCCCGGCCACGTCGGCCACGTCGTCAGCGGCCGGCAGCAGCTGTGGCGGCCGCTGTCGATCCGACCAGCCGGACGGCCGGACCGCTCCTGGGAGACTGCTGGCGGCCCGCGGGCAGGGGCGCCTCCAGCGGCGGTCCATAGTCAGAGGCGTCTCCAGCGGCTGCCGAGCGGGTCGGCAGGCTCTAGACGGCCGGACCGGTCCTCGGAGACCGCTGGCGGCCCGCGGGCAGGGGCGCCTCCAGCGGCGGTCCATAGTCACAGGCGTCTCCAGCGACTGCCGGGCGGGTCGGCGGTCACCAGATGACCGGACCGGTCCTCGGAGACCGCTGGCTGCCCGCGGGTAGAGGCGTCTCCAACGGCTGCTGCAGGGCCGGGTCAGCTATGCGTCCGCTGGCCAGCGGTAGGCGTGGATAAGGCCGTTGTCCGGAGCGACCTGTCGACAGTTGCCTGTTTGCATCCGGTTGGGTATGATCCTTGCTCCTGGCGGTACGTGTTGTTAAACCGCGCCGTACCGGGGGGGGAGGGTCTTCAACCGCCCCCTCCCTCAGGTTTTTCGCGGATATTGAACGAACGGCTCTCGGCAGCGCGCCGAAATTTGACATACCTTTTCCAACGTCAATTTGGCATGTTATGTATGTCAAACTTTTGAAGTCGGGTCATCTAGGGTCAACGAGTTAATCTAGGTCAAGCGAGGTCACCTCCAAAACAGTTCAGCCAGTCGTCATGTTTTAACGGATACAGATATTTTATTGAAACTTTCAGCGATTGCTTATCTTTAGGGATGCAACAAAACTTACAAGGGGAGTTTTTCATTGTTTCCGTTTTTGACTACTTATAAATTTTGCGTATTTGTGTATTAGAGTTCACAACGAAAATTGTGGCCAAAGTAACCATTTGTTTTGAGGGCATGTTGACTTCCAGCAATGTTTCGCGGTCTGCTCTGCCCATTAGAAAAGGAAAATTAAAGAAAATTTGAAAACTCAAAAGCTGGAAATTAAAAAAACATTGATTTCTGGGGACAGAAAAAATTATGGCCCTGATCGATTTCGCTGTCTTTCTCTGATTACAAATATTTGTTTTTCGAGTATCCCAAAAAATGAACTCCCCAGAGCCAAAAACATAATGTAAGTCGTGAAAAGTCATGAAAACTAGCCCCCTAGTGACGTCATGTTTAGGGGACAATTGTTTTGAGGGGGTAGATCCGGGCCTTACTCGTCGAGCGCTCTCCGATGACAACTCTGGACGTTAGTTAGTTATTTGGGTTTTAGGGCGCATCAACTGCAGTGGTTATACAGCGCCCATAAACCTCTGGACGTAGTATGCCGTAGCGTCTCTGCTGGTAGATGGCGCAGCCTTCTCCAGAGAGCTGGCTTTATGCCGCACCTGATCTGTAGTCTTTGGTCCAACGTGGTCTGTATTCCAATGTAGGGGTATGTGTCCCCATGTGAGTCTTATCCCAATGTTGGGGTTTGTCCCATTATAAGGGGCTTGTCCCAATGTAGGTGTCTTTGTCCTAACATTGGGGTCTGTGTTCAAAATGTGGTGGAATATGCCCCTTTGTCGGTCTTTGTTCAGATTTAAAGGTTTTGTCCCAATGTAGGGGTATTTGTCCCAATATAGTGGTCTTTTTCCAGGTGGGTGGGTTTTTCCAAGTATACGGGTGTCTGTCCCAATGTAGTGGTCTGTCCAAATGTAGTGGTATTTGTCCTAATGTGGGGGTCTTTGTTCCGATACAGGGTGCTAGGCCTGCTCCTGTGCAGTGGCTAGTTCCTACCATGTTGTTGTTCACATCTGCCACTTGCTGGAGCGCTACTGCAGCGCTACATCTGCCACTTGCTGAAGCGCTACTGCCTGGCTGGTGGTGGTCATCATCCCAGTGTTCGAGCTGACTCCAATTATCTTACCACCCTGCGTCATCACGGCTCTCTTCTGGCTGACACCGCTGGAGCAGTCATTCGCAGTTCGGCTTCAGCTCGTCGAGGCAGACTTACCAGCTCCAAGCGGCCGTGTTGTCCGATTGCACCGCCATATAATTGGTGTGCTTGTGGCATGTATCGGACGTTTGGGGCCGACCGGTGTTTTTTATCCGGCTGTTCGGTCTGTGGCGAAATAGCTCTGGCCCCAATCCTCTTCATATATGACGAGTGGGCTTTTCTTTGAGCTGGCGATAAATCTCTCTGCCGCGGCAGCCCAAATCCGTGGCGAGTGTGAGCCTTGTCGCCCGCTGCCGCCGTCGGCGGTTGGCCGCCGTGTTATCTGTCAGTGGACCGCCGGGTTTTCGGTAAGTAAATGGGCCACCGTGTTCTCTGTAAATAAATGGGCCACCGTGTTCTCTGTAAATAAATTGACCACCGTGTTTTCGATAAGTAAATGGGTCACCGTGTTACCCGTAAGTAAATGGGCCACCGTGTTCTCTGTAAATAAACGGACCACCGTGTTCTCGATGAGTAAATGGGTCATTTTCCGTAAGTAAATGAGCCACCGTGCTCTGTGCAGGTAAATGGACCACCATGTTCTCGATAAGTGAATGAACCACCGTGTTATCTGTAGGCAAATGGACCTCCATGGTCTCTGTGAGTGCATCGGCGATTCACCGTATTGTCGTACGTAAATTGACCACCGTGTTCTCGGTATGTGAATGGACTACGTTGTTCTCCGTAAGTAAATGGGCCACCGTGTTTTCTGTAAGTAAATGGGGCACAGTGTTCTCGGTAAATAATTTGGCCACCGTGTTCTCGGTAAGCAAATGGGCTACAGTGTTCTCGGCAGGTGAATGGACTACCGTGTTAAACGTGTCTTCAATAAACAAACCTCCATCTTTGTCAGCTTGCCAATCGCGACATCCTGCTTTTCCTTTTAAGGCCTTGGTTTGCATTTCTTACAGTAAAGTTGCCTTTTCGTTTGAGCATATTGTACGCCTTGGTGAAGGCGGTATCTTTTACAATGTCAACCATTATGCTGCACGGCTGTAAAAGACAGCGCTGCACCCCAGCTCTGATTCCAGTAATTTTGTTTCCGGACAGTGTTGAGTATTTCTTCAGATTTCAGTTTCCCTTAAAGTCTGTGCAAGATTGGTGTCAGTTTGTTTGTCGTAATGGAACGCAAATATTTGTCAATGTGTGCTGCCACCGAGCCAGCTTGTGTATTTTGTCATAGTCCATCTAGTGGGATGGGTTGGTGCAAGCTGTTCGTCGTTATTGTCCAATGTATTCAGTTCTGCTTTACTCAGCTGATAATTGTGCACCTCGTCTTCGGAATAAATTTGCATTTCGAATACATTGTAGTCATCAGCAAACACGAACAAGATAGATGCGGAGGGAGGTATAAAGCACATATTGTTTCTTTAGCGCAACTCATTTAAAGCATCGATTCTAAAACTCGATGAAGGACCAGGCATTACGTACGTCACGTGAGCTCGCTCAAACAACACGTACGCATTAACGCTACTAGTCGTAGTCCACGTGTGAGGTACAAATGCACTCGTGCTCTAATGTGGACGATGCGTTCGTGCAACATCGCCGTTTCCGATGATGCCGCCGCGCATGAAACCCACAAGAGGAGGAAGAGAAGGTAGTACCAATGCCGGTACATTTAGACGATCTTAATTAGTAAGAAGGCTTTCTTTGAATAATTCGAGCCGGTGCATACGCATATGGCATGATGCAATCTCAATGAGAAATAGAATACTCCATGAATGTATTACTGAAGTCTGCAATGTGATTGAATTGGCATTGGTTCATCTTGCAGTGCATCACTCGGGAGCACCTAAAACCCTGCGTGATCTTGTGACATTGAGAAGTGATGTCAGCTCTCGATCTACGCGATCAACACCGTTTTCAGTAGAGCGCCCACGCCTGAAAACTTCTTTTGCGCAACGCTCTTTTATGTACCGTGCTGCAGTTCTTTGGAACAGTCTCCCCGAGGAAGTCAGGGCCGAGAATATGCGACGGGCTTTTAAGTTTAAGCTGAAGGAGGCGCTGAGAAGAGCTGTACGTGAGAATGTTTGAGTATTGTATGCGTGTGTTTCTTAATGTTTCAGTAGCCTCCTGTCCCACCCCATTTTTTTTTTTTTTTTTAGCGTTTTTGACATTTGATGCTGATTGTCTCTTGGTACCAATACAAGGAATACAATACAATTAGCTCGATTGAAGAACATATCTTAGCGTACACATTACTTGGAATGTTATCCATATAATACTGGCTTCGTAATCACAAATTAAATAATAATTACGAAGTGCGTGAGACGAAATCTACGACCATCAATATACCAGGAGGTGCTGAGTTTACATCAAAAGTAGCGTTAGGGATTATGCCATATTACTCAACGTTTCGGCCAGAAGCCATCGTCAGGAGTCATCGTCAGTCACTGCTGACGATGGCTCCTGGCCGAAACGTTGAGTAATATAGCATAATCCCTAACGCTACTTTTGATGTAAACCCAGCACCTCCTAGTATATTGAGGGTCGTACATTTCGTCTCACGCAATGTCTAAAACCCAGGAGCACTTCGTTGTACAAAACAATAATTACGGTGCACAAGCTAGGTAAAGACAACATGTTTTTGAGTTATTATCAAATGCATCGTTCTTTTTTAAGACCTTAATTGTATATCTGAAACACATCTCATATTTTTCGCGTATCCTGATGTGTTTTCTGGTCCTTGTCACCGAAAGTAAACCGGAAAGCAAAATACGCTGCCACATATCAAAACCGATAGCGTTGTGCAGTCGACCTCGACGAAGTGGGAAGCAAATCAAACGTCTGTACATATATTGGATGCCATGAGTTCTAGTGGAAGGTGAATTTGAACAGAATATTTACGGTCCCAAGCAGGAAATAAATTCATGTTTGAAAGGCAGAAGAAGTCTGCACAATTGCTATCATGAGTTGTACTATGAACATGTGACGCTTCAGAATAATAAGTGATGTTTAAGTGATGGCCTTCAGGTGATTATAAGACACGCAGATACCCACCTACCTATGTACTTCAACCCATAGGGATGTCCGTCATTGGGCAATGTGGTACTTCCAAGCTAGTGGGTGCCGAGATGGGTACCGCAAGGCTGTGTAGATCAGTCACACATATCTGAAACAAATTGCAAACATTAAGTTGATGCATATTTTCTTACCAAATGAAATGGATATATGCCTTATACGAGCAATATATGTTATATTCCATACCGCCTAGTTGAGTGCATGTAAACATATTACTTCCAGAGATGTACCAATACGATTCAAAAGCATCAATAATTATCATATGAATAGGCTGTTTCTAATATTTCATTTTGAAGCGTACATTAATAACCTTTGTATTCTTACATGTGTTGGTAGTAGTACTGCTTTTGCAATGATTCGTCCATACTCTTATTGACATAGGTTGGAAGTCCGCGCATGCAAACTGAAGTGAAATAGCATTGTGTGGTGAGTGTGTGTGTAGCTCGTCGGTAGAACGCTCGCTTAGCATGTGGGTGGTCCCGGGTTCAAACCCCGGCACCCCTGTTGTGAGTTTTTCGTTCTGGGTGTTGTTCATCCGGTGCGGTTAATAGGTCCAGGAGCCTCAATAGCCAGCCGTGTTTCCGTAACATGTGATGCTCCGAATGATAGCCTTTGTTCACGCTTTGCGCAAGATATCTGGTTACTTTCTCTTCCCGTGTTACTTAACCCGCGCCGTCTTTCCGGTCAAATCCTTCCACCCCGTCTCTTGGGGGGGGCGGTTGAAAACCCCCCTGTAAACTAAGCGTCGCACGAAAACGAAAGTGGTGTCATCGGAAAGCGCTCGACGAGTAGGGTGCGGGTCCACCCTCCAAAACAATTTTCCCCCAAAAGTGACGTCACCAGGGGGCTAGATTTCACGACTTTTCACGACTTACACTAAGTTTTTTACTCTGGGGAGTTCATTTTGGGGATATGTGAAAAAAAACTAAAGTTATTTGGAATGATAAAAGGACAGTGAAATCGACCAGGGCTATAATTGTTTGGGGCTACCAATTTTTCTTTTCTTTTCAAATTTCAAGATTTTGAGTTTTCAAGTCTTCTTAAATTTTCCTTCTCCAATGGTAGAGCAGACCGAGAAACGTTGTTGGAAGTCAACCTGCCCAGATAAAAATGCTTACTTTAGTCAGAATCCTGTTTTTGAACTACAAGTTGGCAAATACGCAATATTTATATGCAGTCAAAAACGAAAAAGAAAGAAAAATTCCACTCGTACGTTTTATTGCATCCGTAAAGATGAGCAAACGCTGAAAGTTTCATTAAAATATCTGTATCCATTAAAGCGTGACGACTGGTTTAACTTTTTTGGAGGTGACCTCACTTGACCTTGACTAACACGTTAACCCTAGATGACCTGACCAAAATATTTTGAATCAGCATGTCAAATTGACGTGGGAAAAGGTATGCCAGGTTTGGGCGGGCTACCGCGCGCCGTTCGTCTGCTATCCGTGAAAAACCTGAGGGAGGGGGGGGGGGGGGCGGTTGAAGACCCTCCAGAGGGTTAAGGTATTGTTTATTCTTGGTGGTATATTGGTGGTCCGGTTATTGTCGGTGAGATAGATACTCAGATAGCCACTGCAGGGCATGCGCAGGTGAATCAAATGTAGCTAAAGCAAACTGCAAACATTGGGTCGACATGGGTGCAGAATGCGGTATAGCAGGTGCGGCTATGGTCACACCAACTTCACAGCCGATGTACTGTTACACCGACGTTCTGTGAGTCTTTATATTCTTCATAAGGTAATTCAAGCAATTTACGAGGCAAACGGTAAAGCTCAAACTGTGGTCAGCAAAGGAACGTAGCCACAAAATGTCCATGGATGGGCATACTAACCCCGCAATTTTTAAAGTCCTCATATCTAGGTCCTTCATTTAGAATGCATGATATGTTGTGATTGATATCTCATAAAAAATTACACTTTCTCTCCTCACTAGGGGGCAGCATTATCGGATTCCCTGCCTCGTCACATTGTAAGTAGGTATAGCAGTGTTATAGGAATATAGATTACCTAAGTATGCGTCCAGATGCACGATGTCGCAATTCCATTGGAAAAACGTTTATCCAGTCTTCTGTAAGGCGTACGCAAACGCTTGCAAGGGCTCATAAACTATTGTAAGAGTCTACAAGTATTCGTACCCATTCCGTGCCCATTCGTAAACGCCAATACACATTCATAAGCACCCGTATACGTCGGTAAGGGCCCGCAGGAGTTCATAAGTACCAGTAGGCGGTCGTAATGGTCGGTATACGTGCGTAGGATCCAGCAGACGTTCACAATAGCCCGTAGGCTATCATAATGGTTCGTTCACGTCTATAAGTGTCCGCAATCTCCATAAAGGGTCGCATACGTTCGTAGGCGTTGATATACTTCTTTAGAGTCCCTACAGGAGCCACTAATGGTGTTCTTCGCCTTTCTATGTCTGCCATGGCGATCCCGTAAAGTATTATACACATGACTCTTGGGCCACCTTTAACGCCAAACATAGGGGCCCGTGGGAGCCCAAACACTGGGAGACCACCTCCCCCTTGGCTGCAACCCTGACCCAGGACACAAACTTGTGTTAACTTGGAGGTCACCGATTATGTCACAGGCCAATCAAAGCATGCTTGTGTCTCAGGTAGACCGCAGAATATCCCCAAAGTTGCCAAATACAATTATAATGTACTAGATACGCACCAACCCCCTGCAATGTTCGTGTTTTCAAAATTGATCCAAGCAATCACGCTCCCAATCGGGCTTCAATGGAGTTCACACAAAATTGGCTAATCTACTCTGGCCTGACCTAACCTAACGCCACTTTTAGCCGTTTTTCAACACCAGACCAAATCGTGAAAATGATGGAAACAGGCAGCATGGATGCAGTAGAGTAGCCGTTGTCTGGATGCAGACAACGAACTTCACAACATATGCGCAAGACGGTACGCTAGACGCTACGCTAGACGCTACGCTAGACGCTACGCTAGACGCTACGCTAGACGCTACGCTAGACGCTACGCTAGACGCTACGCTAGACGCTACGCTAGACGCCACGCTAGACGCCACGCTAGACGCCACGCTAGACGCCACGCTAGACGCCACGCTAGACGCCACGCTAGACGCCACGCTAGACGCCACGCTATACGCCACGCTATACGCCACGCTATACGCCACGCTATACGCCACGCTATACGCCACGCTATACGCCACGCTATACGCCACGCTATACGCCACGCTATACGCTACGCTATACGCCACGCTATACGCCACGCTATACGCCACGCTATACGCCACGCTATACGCCACGCTATACGCCACGCTATACGCTACGCTATACGCCACGCTATACGCCACGCTATACGCCACGCTATACGCCACGCTATACGCCACGCTATACGCCACGCTATACGCCACGCTATACGCCACGCTATACGCCACGCTATACGCCACGCTATACGCCACGCTATACGCCACGCTATACGCCACGCTATACGCCACGCTATACGCCACGCTATACGCCACGCTATACGCCACGCTATACGCCACGCTATACGCCACGCTATACGCCACGCTATACGCCACGCTATACGCCACGCTATACGCCACGCTATACGCCACGCTATACGCCACGCTATACGCCACGCTATACGCCACGCTATACGCCACGCTATACGCCACGCTATACGCCACGCTATACGCCACGCTATACGCCACGCTATACGCCACGCTATACGCCACGCTATACGCCACGCTATACGCCACGCTATACGCCACGCTATACGCCACGCTATACGCCACGCTATACGCCACGCTATACGCCACGCTATACGCCACGCCACGCTATACGCCACGCTATACGCCACGCTATACGCCACGCTATACGCCACGCTATACGCCACGCTATACGCCACGCTATACGCCACGCTATACGCCACGCTATACGCCACGCTAGACGCCACGCTATACGCCACGCTATACGCTACGCTATACGCCACGCTAGACGCCACGCTATACGCTACGCTATACGCTACGCTATACGCTACGCTATACGCTACGCTATACGCTACGCTATACGCCACGCTATGCATACGCTACGCTATACGCTACGCTATACGCCACGCTATACGCTACGCTATACGCTACGCTATACGCTACGCTATACGCTACGCTATACGCTACGCTATACGCTACGCTATACGCTACGCTATACGCTACGCTATACGCCACGCTATACGCTACGCTATACGCTACGCTATACGCTACGCTATACGCTACGCTATACGCTACGCTATACGCTACGCTATACGCTACGCTATACGCTACGCTATACGCTACGCTATACGCTACGCTATACGCTACGCTATACGCTACGCTATACGCTACGCTATACGCTATACGCTACGCTATACGCTACGCTATACGCTACGCTATACGCTACGCTATACGCTACGCTATACGCTACGCTATACGCTACGCTATACGCTACGCTATACGCTACGCTATACGCTACGCTATACGCTACGCTATACGCTACGCTATACGCTACGCTATACGCTACGCTATACGCTACGCTATACGCTACGCTATACGCTACGCTATACGCTACGCTATACGCTACGCTATACGCTACGCTATACGCTACGCTATACGCTACGCTATACGCTACGCTATACGCTACGCTATACGCTACGCTATACGCTACGCTATACGCTACGCTATACGCTACGCTATACGCTACGCTATACGCTACGCTATACGCTACGCTATACGCTACGCTATACGCTACGCTATACGCTACGCTATACGCTACGCTATACGCTACGCTATACGCTACGCTATACGCTACGCTATACGCTACGCTATACGCTACGCTATACGCTACGCTATACGCTACGCTATACGCTACGCTATACGCTACGCTATACGCTACGCTATACGCTACGCTATACGCTACGCTATACGCTACGCTATACGCTACGCTATACGCTACGCTATACGCTACGCTATACGCTACGCTATACGCTACGCTATACGCTACGCTATACGCTACGCTATACGCTACGCTATACGCTACGCTATACGCTACGCTATACGCTACGCTATACGCTACGCTATACGCTACGCTATACGCTACGCTATACGCTACGCTATACGCTACGCTATACGCTACGCTATACGCTACATACAACTATAAGCGCTGAATGGCACTAGTACAAGTTGGCCTATTGAATGCAGCACCGGAACGCACCTATTTCTGCTATAATTGCAAGATGGCACTGGTACAAGCGCGCCTGTTGAATGCTGCACCGCGATGCACCTTGCTAACTATCGTCGCTAGATGGCATTAGTTCAAGTGCGCCTGGCGAATGCTGCACCGGGATGCACCTATATACATACCAGATGCACATCAAACCCGAAATATGCCGATGTGTTCAAAATTGGTCCATGCCATTACGCTTCTAAACGGGCTTGAACTGCGTTAACCCAAATTTGGCTGATCTGCACTAACTTAGCCTCACTAAACCTCACAAAATCTCGCAAAATCATATCAAACTTCGCCAAACCTAACCTAACCCAACACGAACTGACCTGACCTAAGCAAACCTCATTTCATCTCTCCTACCATGACTTTTCGAAACTCCACTTCCATACGCCAAACCCGGTCATCCATCGACGCAATGAGCCGGCTGAGAATGCAGAAAATTATGGTTGGTAATGCTTCAGGGCAGCCTATGAAAAATATTGTCTATGGGGAAGCTCTAAAGGTATCGTGGGAATCACTCTAGTTGCGGCTTTGGGTTCCTACCGTTATTCGTAAAAAATGGGGCCTGACGTTGAGAAGACGTTGATGGAGTGCGAAGCGGAGTTTGTTTTAAGTGCCCGCTTTGCACGTCGCTTGCCACTTTCGTCGCGATGGTTCACCACTTGCACACGACAGGTGCCAATTGTCAAAGGAAAAGTGTAACAGGAACATCCCGGTCATCACAATGCTAACAACATATCTGGGCAAAGAGTCTTGGAATATACCACATTTCTCATCTCTAGCTCTAGTGGTTCCACCAATAACACCGTCATACCAATTGGCGACAAAACGCATGCAAATTGCAGTATATGATAGTTGGTCACATTTGATCTATAAAAGATGGAAGTAGGAGTAAGAAATTCGAGCACAAGAGCCTTCAAGTCACCCCGCAGAATTGGCCTCAGGCTGTGAGATCATATTTTGAGTACTCCTTGGCATGTTATGTCCTACCTATCATGCTTGAACATTCTACGAACATCTCTTAGACTGATGCTGGATCCAGCGTGCGCTCGGCCTGCAAGGCGTCTCAGAAGTCATCTGTGGCTCTGGAGGTTCGTCGTATTGGCGCTTCAGTTTGCGAGATAATCCCTTTTGTGTTTTATGGTTGTTTCACAAAGCGACTGATCCACTACGAAGCAAACCTGAAAATGCCAACCCTCACAAAATGAACCACCGTGCAAAGCTCTAAGTTTTACAACAGCGTACCACGTGTTCGTAGCCTTCATTTTATTTCGAGCGACCCATAGTGAATGCATTCCCACCGAGGAAATTCAGCACCATACCGCTGTATGCGTAGTCATAGAATCGAAAAATTTAACCCGCGCCGTCTTTCCGGTCAGATCCTCGCACCCCGTATCGGGGGGGGCGGCAAATAGCAACCCCCTCCAAATACAAACGAAGCATCGCACAAAAACGAAAGAGGTGTCACTGGAAAGCGCTCGACGAGGAGGGTCCGCATCCGCCTCCAAAACAATTTCCCCCCAAACGTGATGGCACTAGGGGGATAGATTTTCACGACTTTTCACGACTTCCATTAAGTTTTTGCCTCTGGGGAGTTCATTTTGTGGGACATTTGAAAACAAATATTTGGAATCAGAAAAGGACAGTGAAATCGACCGGGACCATACATTTTTGTTCCCCCGAAAATGCAAATGTTTAATATTTTCTCATTTCAAAATTTTTCATTTCATCTTTAACAATATTTTCATTTTCATCTCGGAAGCGTTTCTTTGTTCAGTGCATGACGGCGTGAAGTGGAGCGGCTCGAAATACCAATCGGACACTGACACTCCCAGGGTAAATGGGAAGTTGAGGATTCGTACGAGCAAAAGAAAATACTGGGAACTTGAAAGTATCTCGAAAGATGCTTATTGCTGCCTTTTGCCAATATATTTCCACCTTGCAGTGAGTTTTCAAATATCACAATAATGGGTGCCTATATTTTGCTCAATCTCAACAGACTCAGAAAGCTAATGGACTCAGTAAGCTTCCGATTCCCTCATTTGAGATGCAGCGATCAGGTGGAGATTTCAGATAGCTTTGGTTTCAGTTGTGTATTCGAAACGTGGAAAGCGTTTTGAGAATAATTGCTGCATATCCAGAGAGGCATATCCGGTCCCACAAGTCTCCGGAAGTCCCGGGAGCGGTGCACAGGTGTTCCGAGGGGAACACAAGGAATCCGCGGAGCTGCCCACTGGATACCTCCAGAGGGGCACACAGGACATTTTCAGAGGGGAGTGTTCTTGAGCTTGGCTGTTGTCTATTGATCTTCATGACTGCAACATTGGTGATTTTATGGTCATGCTGGGCCCATTTGCGTTATTGGTTCCATGTTTGCACAGGATAGGCTTTCTCGTGAGTTTCTACTTCCTCTATTGCCATAGAACAGTAATGTCTGATGACTAATACTTAGTGATGCACATATATAAATAAATAAATATATATATATATATATATATATATATATATATATATATATATATATATATATATATATATATATATATATATATATATATATATATATATATACTGCTCTCTATCCTGATCGAATGCAGCAGAAACATGCACAAGTACTACAAATGTATATATATATACATATATATATATATATATATATATATTTGTGTGTGTGTGTGTGTGTGTGTGTATATTTGCAGTGCCCGTGCATGGTTCTCCTGTATTCGATCAGGTTAGGGAGCAGTAACATTGTACATATTCTGATTTTCTACATTTCATAGGTCATGTGCCATGCATTCTATTGTGTCTTCCTATTCTCGAATTGGAGTGATTCTTTTCTAGCCTAGAATACTGAATAGTCGATTCTCTCCGATTTAGGTGTTCTTTGCATGCTTTGAAATATTCGGATGCCTTACTTTACTGTCTCTTGTCACTTGTCAAATTTTGGTGTCGTGTTCGGTTCATGTTTTCATTTTGTCGATATAACCTGTCTTGGTACTCACTTCACCGAAATATTATGATTTTTTTTTTCGATTTGCGTTGCAATTTTCATGAATTGGGCTATTCAGTAAGAATCACTCCTTTCATCAACTTGTTGACGGTGCTGATATACTGCATGTACTGCAATAATGTACCTCATGCATATCTACAACACTTGTCTTGCAGTTGATGTGTGGAATGCTGTAGACAGAGCGTTATATAAGGCACATTGATCTGGTTTCACATCTGGTATATGGATCATGACATTTAGGTTCATTTTCAAGAAATTGAATCTAAATGCAAGACAATCAAAGCGATGTACTGCAAAAGGTCCAAAGGCGATGTCTGATATTCTTGGTTGAATTTTGTTTCGCTTTGAGTGCATTTCATTCTGCTGGACCCCTCCCTAGCATGCAAGACTAGTATAATGTCAATGGCTCAAGTTGGTGTTCCAGTACCTTTTTCAAATGTGGTTTTGTAAGCATTCAGCATCATATTTGGTGTTCAAAATGTTCCAACATGCGATGCAAGAAAAACAACCTTTTGATGAAAAACAATTATTTTCGTAATGGCGAGCTTCCACAGCACAGAACAAGTGTCTAAATGATAACTCTCTTAAACCCAGGTATCAATGCTTGCATTCACATTTCAAACAAAATGTGAAATTGTGACCATGAAGAGCATTATATTAATCCATCTTTGAATAATATGCAACATGTTGTCCAGCGAACGCAGTGTTGTGTGGTAGGTACCAGTATTCGACCCATAAGTCAAAGGTACGTTATTTGTCAGTCTGCAGGTTTCTTACCATGTCCCATTCAACCCAAATTCCATGGTCAAAGTTTCTGTCCTAAAAACATTGATTGAGCCTCTTTGGTCTTTCAGCTACACTTCTTGATTGTACAATTTCGCTTTGGCAGTAGGCAGTGGCGAGGCAACCGTCCCAAATGTGTTATGGAGTGTATGCGTGAAAGGAGTGGGGGTCAAGACCTATTATTTACTCGATCAATGCCCATATGGTCAAGCTAGTCTCCCCAAAAGTATCGCTGTATTCATTTATAGTGTATTCATATATTGTGACACAATATGTATTCATATATTGTGACACAAAATGTATTCATATATTGTGACATGGTGAATGCATCGCATCCGAAACCACTTTAGCTCTGCACGCATCCTTGAAGGCATCTGGCCGTTTACACAATCAATACAATCCACCTTTGGCCAAGTTCAGAAATGCCCACGCAGCTCTGAATACGCTCGCTGGACGAAGACTACAAGAAGTCCGACAATACCTGGACAACACCCAGCCGACCTGCAGACTCAATCCATCAGGAAGCCGAATGGCAAGCAATCCAGGTCACACTTGACTGATCAGACCACCACGGGCAATAATGAGTTTTGGGTTCTGGAGGCGTCCACTCGTTTTTGGAACTTGGATCGAGAACGGTTTGCTATTCCCGTTGCCGTCTGTGACCGATTCGACAGACGGACGATCCGTGACACGGAGATTCGATTTCACACAGGCTTTTAAAACTTACTCACGCTCGTCAAACTAGCCGCCCCCTCCCTCCCCACTCCATCCACCCATCCACCCTGTAGACGGTTGGTGGGTGGGTGATTACGATATGCGCACTGCGAAGCGCAGGTGGAATGATCATGATTCAATTGCACAAATTTCTGCAAGCATTTCATGTGGCCCCGTAGGCAGCTTACACACTTAACCTGCAATGCTTAAACACCGGACTACAGTGCTTATCCCGTAAATCGTACGAAAACGGAAGTTAATGTTTAGCACCGTCTGAGCAAACAACAAACAAATCAGTGCCTGAACAAATGAAAGCAAACAGATCAAGCCCAAGCAAACGTGCTGAAGCTGCCAGTATCCTCAAAATAATTTCCATTGCACCATGTGGTAAAGGTGCGTCTTGAATCATCCGACATGGTTCCAGTATGCCACCATCAGACATACGTAGGCGGCGAATGTTCTCGTGTGCGATGGAAATAAAGCGTGAGTGAACAGGCCGGGTCTATGTCTGGTTTGTGTAAAAGCCGGTAATATTCCGTAGGCCTCAATCGATGGAATGTCGCAGCGATCTCCATGTTTTCAATTGTCCGTGACCGGTAGATGTATGCAATGCATGTATATGTATTCGGTGGAAGGCAGTCCTCGGAATAGGAACGCACGGGTACAGGGAGGGGAACAACAGAGCTATTGCACCGCACCCCCCCCCCCCAACTGTTCACGTGCAGACGAGCACCTGCACCTGCCAGCCATACACAGAGAGGCTGGCCGCAGGAGCTTTCTCTACTCGTCTGTCTTCCACTACAACATACTTCCTACTGAAACAAAAACATCGAGGCTGTCTAACTTCAAGAAACATGCACTAGCGTATCTCCACGAACAACACTAGTCACACACAAAAAAAAAACTTACACCATGGATATGTGTACACCATGAAGTCACCTTTAGGCCATCGCTTTCCAATCACTTCTACAAACCACTCGTGTATAGCTCGTGTTGCAAGCACGGTGTATGTAGTGCGGAAAGTTATATGGATATTGTATTATGTTGGCGTACGAATGTTTGTTGCGCATCTGCTCCCACTATTGACCACAAATCTGTCCTTTCTTGTAAATATCTGTGAGTTATACCCAGACTGTTCATCACAGCCACTGCACGTGGAAGGCATGTATTGTGAAATAAACAAATGACAGCTGCCAAAAAGCAGGGTAAAGTCACCCAGGCGCTACAGATATACACTTCGGTTTCTCTTCGGTATCGGTACATGCACACATGGATGCTGCATGATGCTCATGCAGTCATTTTTATAATTTAGGTTAGTATCTCGCAAGGGCGATATAGGATTACAGTCTGAATTGGTCCTACAGTCCTCCAACTTCTAGATCAAACTCTTCCAGTGACAATTATTGTGGTGCCTGAATTAATATTCAAGGTGTTTACGCAACGAATGCTGCCCGCCAAGTACTCGGTGGGTAAAAGGTTGTCGAGTGTATTTGTGGATGCAATATCTCATCACGAATAGTTTGCGTGACCTGCGTATGCTACGACTGACGCCACTGCAACACCATTAAAAAAAGGTTTTTATCCATCATTTGCCTTGATTCTTTTAGCATTAGTATTATCACTTTGTTGCACATATGGCGATTGGATCGAACATTTCAAGGCGAAGTGCCCCATCCATCGACTGGGTGTGGGTGGAGCGCGGCCAATTAACTAGTCGGCCGGAGAGTTACAGCTGGTGGCGGCGCGACGTTTACAAGCTGCCCACCGCTCGCGGCGGACGTTTATCGTGCGGCCAGCACCAGCTGCTCCGGTCCGGTGGGGGGGGGCTGCTGCGCCGGCTGTCCTCCGCTCGACGTCGTAAAATTTCGCAAAGCGGGCTCGTTCAGTGCATTATTCCGATGTTTAGTATTCCATCGCAGCACCGACGTTTCTTTCCAGTCGGAAAAAAATGAGCCGCTGCGGGGCCACTGAACAAGTTGGAAGCCCGTGCAGATGGTCACGGTGTGAGCTGGAAACCTCAGACAAATGGCCACTGAATTAGGTGGAAACCTCAGAGATGGACACTGAATTAGGTGGAAACCTCAGACAAATGGCCACTGAATTAGGTGGAAACCTCAGAGATGGACACTACATTAGACGGAAACTTCGGAAAGATGGTCACTGAGTGAGGTGGAAGCTTCGGAAGATGGTCACTATATACGGCGTCACTATCCTCAGTCACTATATCCCCAGGCAGATTGTCACTAAGTCAGATGGACTGCAGTATGCAGGCAGTGATGGATATAGTGGTGGCAAAGCAAGGGTTTCATACCCCTCCACGTCCCAAGATGGCCTGATTTGGAGCCAGCTAGACTTTCATTCACGACTTGCGGGAACACATGAAATATTTTAAATGCGAGATATTGTTTTAATCTCTGGCTCAGGTCTTACACTATCCAAATCCGATGAACGTTTTTTCGGAAGTTTGAATTTGTGCTGCCCTTCCCTTCCCCCTCCTCTACAAAAACAGTCGAACCCGTTTAGCTGAATCTGCCGATATGTGAAGATGGGCACGGAAAGAGCTGGAAGTCCCGTTCAGGTTGTCACTGAGTGAGTTGGAAGTCTCGTGCAGGTGGCCATTGTGTGAGCTAGAAGCCTGCAGGCGTATATGAACTGACGCTGGAACGCTGCATTAAAGCTGTTAGCTTCACAGGGTGGAGACCTGCGGCTATGTTTTAACTTCCGTTGGCCATTGTCGACTCTGACGAATGCTGAAGGGAATCGATCACAGTGGGTTCATCCGTCCCCGTTGCGGAGGCGCTCTTGTTTGGGCTCCAACAGATGCTCGGTATTTCCATAGGAAGATCACGAGGACAATGGAAGTCTTTTCATAATCCATTCCTTACCTGTATAAATTATCGTTTAAGCAAACGAAATACCACAACCCCATGCAATTTTGATTGTAGTTTCTACTGGCGCCCGCAAAGTGGCCACATTCGATACCTTAGGCAGTAAAACGTGCGATGAAATGGCATCTTGATAGCTAATCGATCGCTGGTATTCGTTAATGATTGATCGGTTGCCGTTCGCAGCGGTGTCAGCTCGATGATACCGTCGTGCGACTGCAAAGGCACGACTTGATTTCGTCCGATTCGTCATTGACACGGAACATGCGATCGATGCGAAGCATGGGCCGCCGTCACCAATCATCGACGCCCGAAGCTATACACACACCTCGCACCGATTTCGAAGGGTGGGGGCGGGGGAGCGGACAATCTACCGGGCAGACAGCACAGAGCACGAGACGGCGAGAGAGAAGATATGCCGAGAGTCCTGACATCAGTTGAGGAAAACTAATGATCTACGGTCGGTACGGCTGGCATTAAGCATGCTGACGATGAAAGAATTGTAGCCTGTTGGTGGCGGCGAGAAAAATCTTGGCTCTAAATATTAAAGTGATGGGGGATGCCCGGGTGGGGGAACGAGCGCAATGCAGCCACAGCAGCTGACTCATTCTGAGAGGCAAATGTAGACCCACTCGGTGGGAGAACAACGACCACTGGAGTGGCTGGGGTGGAACAAAGACCCTGGGATGGCTGGGGTGGAGCACTAGGAAGGCTCCCTGGAGTGGCTTGGGTGGGACACATGGTCACCTGGAGTGGCTGGGATGAAACACTTGTGGGATGTAACACTGGGATAGGAGCTTTCTACCGGTCAGGAACCCTGCCACATTCTCAGCAACTGGAGTTTGATAAGCTGATTTGCGAGGAAAGCAGTAGAAACTTTCGGAGGAATTTCCTTATTCTTGGTGACTTTAATCCAAAAGGATATGAAAATGTTGGTGTTGGCTCCCCATCATGCAAAATTTTTACTAAATGCCCTGAAAAGGACCTGTTTATGCACCAGTTTATAACGGAACCCACCAGACATGGCTCATTCTTGGATCTTATATTCTTGAATTTAAGTGACTTGGTTCAAGAATTGACTGTGGGAGAAACTCTGAGAAGAAGTGACCATAACATAATTAGATTCAAGGCACGTGTAGTGGGAACTATCAAGGATAATTTGGTAAAGGTTCTTAATTTCAAAAGAGCAGACTTTGACTCCATGGAAGTAGCTTTAAGTGTCATAAGATGAGAATAAGAATTCTCCAATTTGAATGCCTGTGAAATGTGGGAAAAGTTATTATCTTACTTGACGGAAATTCGGATTCGGCATGTCCCCCAAAAGCAAAGGGGCAAAAGAAGGGTAGGAAAGCCAGCATGGCTTACACCAGACTTTATAAAAGCAACTAAGGCTAAGAAAGCTGCATTTAGAGTGTTTAAGGAAGCTTCAAATATCGTAAATCTAAGGTCGTATCGAAATGCTAAAGACACTAAGCAAAAAACCAGAGCAGTAAAGGGAGCAAAATAACAGGATTTGGCTACGAACTGTATTAGGGACAGCAAGAAGTTCTTTAATTTCTACAAGCTGAGTAAAGTTTTTAGCACAATTGGTCCACTGAAAGTAAATGGTACTATATTGGGTGAGGATAGTGGGATGGCTGATGAGCTGAGCAAGCAGTTTAAATCAATGTTTACATTGGAAGATATGACCAATCTGCCGACCGTACACAATAGTTCAGTGATATATGATCGGATAAATCACGTCGATTGCATTAATAGTGATGTTGTTTTCAATCATATAAGGAAAATAAAGCCAAACAAGGCAGCAGGACCTGATAAAATGTATGCTATGGTATTGCGGGAAGTTGAAAAGGAACTGGCATTTTCACTTAGTATAATATTTTATAGCTTGGTTTCATAAAATGAAATTCCAAAACACTGGAAAATGGCAAATGTAGTTCCTATTTTCAATAAATAAGAAAGAGAGAAAGTTCAAAACTATAGGCAAGTAAGTCTCACATCCCTAATCTGCAAGGTACTCGAATCAATCATCAAGTATATAATAATAATCTACAAGGAAACAGATTGATTCAAGATACTCAACATGGGTTTAGAAAAGGGCGATCGTGTCTCACAAATCTCTTGGACTTTTTGAACTTCGCTGCAGAACAATTTGATCAGGGAAATCAGGTTGAGGTAGCATATCTTGACTTTAGTAAGGCATTTGACATGGTACCCCATAAACGGTTAATGATGCACCTTCAGGCCCATGGTATTGCAGGTAGCATCTTAAAAGGTATAGAGTTGTGGCTTTCAGATAGATAGCAAAGAGCGATGTTAAATGGTACAAAGTCATCATGGCAAAATGTTCTTAGGGAAGTCCTCCAGGGGTCAGCACTGGGGCCACTACTGTTCATTATGTTTGTAAATAACATTGAAAGTGGCCTAAGCAGCAAGGTTTTTGAATTTGTGGAAGATTTGAAGGTCTTTACGTCAATAACAGGTCACAATGAGCATATCTCGCTGCAGAAAGACTTAGACGAATTTGTGAAGTGCTCCGAAGAATGGCAAATTAGATTTATTTTCGATAAGTGCAAAATCATGCATGTAGGTAAGCAGCATATGAGGGTTCCATACTTGATGGGTGGCCAAGTTCTATCAGTGACTCAACAGGAGAAGGATTTAGGTGTTATTTTAAACACAAAATTGTGGGCATCAGAACAGACCAAGAAAGCCATGAAGAAGGCATTGAGAATGCTTGGGGCAATAAATATGAATGCATCATACAGAAGTGAAGAAGTCATCAGGAAGCTTTACTGTGTATATGTCAGGCCACTTAGTTGGCCTGTGTATATGTTTTCACTTAGATATAGAAGGCTGACAGGAGATCTAATCGAGGTCTTTAACCCGTCGAGTCTCTGGAATGGGGGTGGGGGGTATTCTTCAACCGCCCCCCTCGGGTTTCTTGTGGGCAGTGGACGAACGCCGCGTGGCAGCGCGCTCAAATTTTGCATGCCTTCTCTCACATCAATTTGGCATGCTATCAAAACAAATTTGAAGTCAGGTCATTTAGGGTCAACGAGTTAGTCAAGGTCAAGTGAGGTCACCTCCAAAAAGTTCAACCAGTCGTCACGCTTTAACGGATACAGATATTTTAATGAAACTGTCAGCGTTTCCTTATATTTAGGTATGCTACAAAACGTACGAGTGGATTTTTTTCCGTTTTTGGCTTCATATAAAGTTTGCATATTTGTCAAATTGCAGGTCAAATAGAGGATTCTGGCTAAAGTAAGCATTTTTTATGACGGCAAGTCGACGTCCAACAACGTTTCTCGGTCTGCTCTATCCAGCGGTAAAGGAAAATGAATGAAAACTTGAAAACCCACAATTTTGAAGTTTAGTAAATATAATTTTTTTTTGTGTGGGGGGGGGGCAAACAAATTAAAGCCCTGGTCGATTTCGCTGTCATTCGCTTTTCGAATTCCAAATAATTTTTTCTTCTTCATATATCCCCCAAAATCGCCATATCGCCAGAGCCAAAAACGTAATGTAAGTCGTGAAAAGTCGTGAAAATCTAAACCCCCTAGTGACGTCACTTTTTGGAGATTTTTATATGGGGTGGACCCGGACCCTACTTGTCAAGCGCTTTCCGATGGCACCTCTTTTGTTTTTGTGCGATGCTTAGTTTGGATTTTAGAGGGGGGTTACTAACCGCCACCCCCTCCCCCCTCCCGAGACGGGGTGTGAGGATCTGACTGGAAAGACGGCGCGGGTTAAATTTCTCCATAGTCTGGAGAAGGGATATTTCGGGGAAATGTTTGAATTTCACAGAAATGATACAATTAGAGGTCATCAATTCAAAATTAAGGTTAACTACAACAGAACAAGTTTAAGACAGTCTTTCTTCAACAACAGGGAAGTAGAACAATGGAACCAGCTGCCAGAAACCATTGTCAGTAGCAGCACATTGAACATCTTTAAAAACAGCATACACAATCATTAATAGAATAAAGGGCTTGCTTTTCAGTGTTCCAGGGAGGGCTGATCGACGTATTTGGTGGGCAACTGGTCGAGTGTACAGAGTGCAGCCAAGAAGGGTCCTCGTGGCTCATAGTTGCACTAATCTTGTATGCCTTTATGTCTGTGCGTCTTTAACACAAGATCGCGTCGCGGCCAACTGTAGGTAAAAACACAAGAATGCAGATAACCAGCAAACCATGGGATCGCAGGTGTGCGCGGGAATGGCGCGCGGGAGTGGGAAGCAAATGACCACCGCCAAGCGATTGTCCAAAACAAACAAACCAGTACACACCCTCTAGGCCAGGAAAACACAGGCGGCGAAGCAGGGCCACAGGCTTCGCTGATGGTGGCAAAGTACCAACAAGTACAATCCAGCGACGTGGGTCGTGTTCCGTGAGCGCGCCGTATATGTCTGCCGATACCTTACCAGCACCTGACCAGGTCAGCGTCCTCTCCCCTACCCTTCAATGGGTGGTCAAATGGCGACGAACTGTCTGGACAGCAGAGAAGTCGGCTGTCATTGTTCAGCAGCCCGAGGCGGATGACCAGTATGCTTGAGAGGTCAACCCGGACCACTGACGAGCGTCTGTGAAAAGCAAGACGATAAGCCCTCAATGATGGCATGTCGCCTTTGGATGCTTAAATCAGACCTCAGGTTTGGTTGGGCACATACGATTTAATTTTGGAATATTAGGATATTCTCGCATGCCTTAATCATATGAACTCGCGCCCAGTCCCAAAATATGGCGCTCGACATCCAAATTCCCTTCGGAAGAAAAATTGTCCTCGAGGTTCCCAAAATTAGAGCTGTTGGCACTAAAGAAGCACAGCGTGGCCAAAATAAAATTAATCAGGACCCCACAAAATCAAGCCGGAGCCATCCAAAATAAGGACTGATTCTGAAACACAAATGTCTGAAGTATGAAAATCGATCCATAGCCTCAAACATACCAACAGATAAAACCCCCCAGACGTGATGGATTAACCCATCCCGTTTGGGGGGGGGGGTCATCAACCGCCCCCCTCAGGTTTTTCGCGGATAGTGGACGAACGGCGCGCGGCAGCTAGCCCAAATTTGGCATACTTCTTCCCACATCAATTTGGCATGCTGATTCGAAATTTTCAAGTCAGGTCACCTAGGGTCAACGAGTAAATCAATGTCAAGTGAGGTCACCTCCAAGAACGTCAACTAGTCGTCACGCTTTAACGGATACATATATTTTAATGAAACTTTAAGCGTTTGCTTATCTTTAGGGACGCAACAAAACGTCCGAGTAGAATATTTCATTTTTTTTCTTCACTTTTGACTACATACACATTTGGCGTATTTGCCAAATTGCAGTTCAAAGAGAGGATTCTGGCTAAAGTAAGCATTATTTATTAGGGCAAGTTGACTTCCTACAACGTTTCTCGGTCTGCTCTACCCACTGAAAAATGAAAAGTAAAGAAAACTTGAAAATTCAAAATTTTAAAATTTGATAATAGAGCCCTGGTCGATATCTGTCCTTTTCTCATTCCACATAAATTTTACTTTTCCATATATCCCCAAAATGAACTCCCCAGAGCCAAAAACATACCGTAAATCGTGAAAAGTCGTGAAAATATAGCCCCCTGGTGACGTCAGTTTTGTGGGGAAATGATTTTTCGGGTGGACCCAGACCCTACTTCTCGATCATTTTCCGATTACATATTGGCAAAAAGGAAGTGTTCTTGGCACCACTAGCGACTTATTTGATGAATATTGTAATGCTATATTGTTTCAAAGTCATATCAGGTCGCCCAGGTGAAGTCAGGTCAAGTTCATGACAGGTTAACACACGCCCTGGAGGGGGGAGGGCGAAATCCGCCCACCCCTCCGATTTTTCGTACCTAACTCCATATTGTACCGGCCGATATACGCTATGTTTTCCATACCTACTTAGAAATGACCGGCGCATTGTTAAAGGCAAGAAAAATGAACATCGGCCGAAAATTTGTCAAGCTAGAAGCCGATAAAACAAACCAAATTCGCAGTGCTAGACCACAAAAATCGGCTCTGATGCGCTTCCCCTATATTGTAAGGAAGTTTTGCTCCCCCAGAGGTTTATCAGACATTTTCATACTTTGTCTGAGGTAAACTTCTATTAGGCAAGTGAATAGACTATGGACCTCGACGTTCGCGATTTTGTGAACCCGGTTATAATTTCAATAACTCTGAGTCTCCATCACAGAGCTTTGGGCCATCTCACACATATCTGCATCCAGGTCTTCATATAAACTCAGTCTGATATCATCTCAATCTCTTGTTAGCAACGTTCACACACAATCTCCAACTTGTACACATATCGATCTTCAAACATACTACTCCACAAGATTACACCTCAACAGTCATACAGCGGTTTCCAGCAGTCAGTTTCAGACATACCCTCAGGGGCGAGCCAGGGCGGATGGTCACCGGCCAGCCGCCCCGCAGCGTCCATTCATAGAGAGAGCGAGAAGTGAAGCGAAGTGACTCAAAAAGCGATCCGCATATAGCCTCAGGGCAACCGCCCTTGGCCACATGCCAGAGACACGTGATTGTCACGCGGCTCTGAACTAACCAGAGGAATGCCCGGACTCGATGCACTACAGCAGCGGGTCAGGCTGTCTGTCATTAGACACCTCTGAGCCTCGGCCCCGGTCGGCCGACTCTACTGCTGGCGACAGACACAGTAACCCATAACATGCTGACGTAAGCTGAACCGCGCTGCACACAGGCGGCCGGTAGTTCGTAGCGCTACGGCCCAGAACAAGCTGTCACATCACCATACACCCATGACGGCCACATCCGACCGTCAGACACTGATAGGTCAACTTCCGTCAGACATCAGAGACAGCAGCGTCCGCGACGGCCGACGGCGTCGAGGTCAGCTATGCAACTTGACCGGAGGGGATGGGTCACAATAGACACTGGCCTGGACAGCCCGGCTGGCTACGACTGCCGAGTAAGCAGCGACGACAACTTCCGTCGCTGTACCTGCCGTTACATGAACGAGGGGGCATTTATGTGTTCTAAGTGTCCCCCACAGGAAGCTTTTCTACAATATTGGCAAAATGGGGAAGTGTTCATGACAACTCTAGCAACTTGTTTGATGCATATTGTTATGCTATATAATTTAAAAGTCATGCTAGATCGCCGAGGTCAAGTCAGGTCCAGTTCATGACATACTAATGGAACTAAACTTGATCAACTCGATTGTTGTCTTAAGTACAAATGATTGTCGTGCGATTGATATTACTTTGCATGTTACTCCCTACACATACGGAAATCTACTGTTTGGCATTGTGTGCCTAAGCGTTTCCATACTTTATTCATGCATTTCACTCCTTTCTTTGCGAAGCCGATTGTGCCGAGCCGCCCGACGGAGCATTCGGGTGGGCAGCCCGGTTCCGGTAACTAATGCAGGCAATGACCTGATAAAGTGCTCCTATATAGGTGACCTGAGGTCAAATGGTGGATCTGACATCTGTATTGCATCATTAGTAATGTCCAAAACATCATTAATGCCAATTGTGGAGCATTTAAACACAATCACAGCGATCCATAACAATGACAAGCCGAGCCACGCAAAATTGGAAAATTTTGCTATTTTTACCTCATTTGACCTTGAAGATATTGACCTAAGGTTATACAATTTGCACACAATAGAGTTCCCTACCGTATCTACCCACTCTGTAAATTTCGTTGCTATACGGCACACAATGTATACCTAAAGCATACTTTTCATCAAAAAACATAGGCTGTAAGTTCAAAAATGTATGATTACCATTTAATCGTTATTAATCGCATTGTCAATGAATCTGATTTAAGTAACCAAGTGTCCTGGCAAGACTGCCATGTGATGCCTAACTGTGAAGTCGATTCACGAGCTCGCTTTTAACCCCTGGCTGGAAGCTTCAGTTGGCCACTGGCACAATAATGTCGAAAGCGAGCTACCGTGTGGCCGCGTGAATGCACTAGTTGGACGTGAAGCGCTATGCCAATTTTTTCTTCTATGAAACTGCAATTAATGGATCGGGTGATACGGCAATGCTCACGCAACAAGGTCTGTTTAGCAATTTAATCCCGGTTTATAAAGCCACCCCAGCAAGAATTCGAACACAATTTCTGAAAAGTGTAAAGGTTAAATATGATATTATTGTTTTAGGGTAAGAGAATGTTCCGTTGGTATCCTAAACCTCCCATTTCCTTTCATTACATCCTTTGCAACCGCGCTTCTTCTAGTTCTTCCAGCTCATTATGTGTTGCCGGAGTCCGAAATACACAACCATCAAATGCTGCTTGTCTACAGGGCTCCGGTATTGGACCGCTTGCTGAACTGCCAGTGTTGTTTCGCCGACAGAGGAATGCAAGGTAGGAACAGCGTAGACACGTGCTTTTTACTGCATGGCTGCAGGGCAAATGACCACGTGAAGACCGCACAAGCAAATTGCCTACGGCTGTCTAGTGGTGAAACGTGTAGGCTGTCACGCAACGCGTAACTGTGAAGCGGCGCAGCCTACCAGTAATTATTGGCTTGAAGCGGCACAGCATACGTTCCTGGCGGCAAGCCATAGTTAAGGGTCCCCTAGAACATTTGATTGCAGGTGAGTGCACCTACTCTAGGTTAAAACAACAGGATATGCAATTAATAGACAGACTGATCTAGAACCTGCCCCGAAGTTTGGTACCATAACGTTGTTTGCCTACCTTCCCGAAGGAAACGGCGACCCAGCCTTTGTGTCGCCATGTGAGCGAATCCAATCGGACTGTCAACATAGCCTTCTGCTCTGCATCCTAACAATGGTAGTGCGTCAACCATACGTTGTCTGGACAGATTGGCATGGCGACAAACATCCCTCAGTCGCCCATCAGGGTTTGAATGAAGTCACTCCAGCCGTTGCTCAGAGCCGCTCCATTATTCAGGCTGGTGAGGCCAGCAGTCTGTAGCCGTCGCGACCACTCCGCGCCACCGCGCCGGCGGGAAACTCTGGCGCGAAACGCGCGCCGGTGACCACACAGCGGCCTCCCCCACCAGCCGGCCACTGGACTCGTCCGCCGTCGATATCACTCACGGCGGCCGGCTGTTTCGCGGCAGCTGATTGGTTGGCGCCAGCTCAGCTGTGCTGCCCGGCGGCGCAGGCTAGCAATCGGCGAATCGATTTCCCGGCGTCGGAGGGCTGCCGTTCGACGCGTGTCCGGCCCGGCTGAGTCGACGACGACGTGGCCCGGCGGTGCAGATGCGGGCTCGGTGATGGTCTGCGGGACGCGCCGCCAGCCCAGCCCGTGGAGTGAGCCGATTGGCGGGCGCGCGCCATGAGAGCAGGGGCCGCCGGCAGGTCGGCTCTCCTCGTCTTCGTCCTGTCCCTCCTGGCAACAGGTGAGTCCGCCGACGCGCCTCGGCGCCCGACCTGCCCCGCCTCAGATGGCGAGTGCCCATCCCGCGGCACGTCAGATCGCCGACGGCGCCAGCTCGCCGCAGACGTGTCCGCCCGAAGGTGGAAACGCCCGCGGCGGTGGCATTTATGAACGGAACCATAGGGAGGCCGTGGGCGGGACGTCCTGCCGGCGACTACAGTGGCCTACATCTGTTCAAAAATGTGGACTCAGAAGCTAGGCTCGGTAGCTGAAAAGAGGGATGAGGCGCTGGAAACAGCCTCACCACTGAATTTGGGCGAGTTCAGCATTGGAAATGGACGCAACGTCCATTAACGAAAGAATTCACTTCAAATGGTTCTTGTACCCCCTCTCCCTCGAACGTTTGAATCGTCTCCATGCTACTGCTTGAAGCCATCTGGAAATTATGTGAGCGACGGACAATGTGAAGGCTTGACTGATGTACTGTGTCCGAATTCAGCTGTTATAATCGTGACCTAATATGGTTTTGCACATGACTTTAGAATATATCCGCACGCGCACCCCGCAGTCGAATTGGCCAAACTATATTATTTGATTGCTAAACATGAAGTCTAAGCGATCAGATAAGAAAGGGGGTCACGCCCCGACTATTCCGGAGCATGTACCACTGACCTGGAAACATGCAGTGTTAGACTGGGGGCTGATACAGATATCCTTCGAAGCCGCTTCCTTTCAATGAACAATATATAATTGCTCTTGGGTGTGTTCGTGGTGTTGGATGGGAAAGATGGAGGATGGGGAGGGCGGTGCTCCAGCGACCCGAAGGATGCCGACGAAAATAATGCAGTTGAAAATTGACCACCACTTTTTCGTTTGTTCCTACGTTCTTTCTGTCACATGACTATGATTTCCCAAGCTGGTACATGCCTTTTCCCGAATTCACGATTAATTGGAAATGGACAGATCAACCAGTTGACAAAATTAAAACACGCTAAAACAGTTTTTCGACTAGAACTGGTGAGTAGAACGCTTGTGAAGCGTGAAGGGTATCTCCTCCACGTTTTACCTTACCTCCACTTTACCCAATCGGATTAATGTTCAATATCGCGAGAAGTGAAGTATGAAGACCTCCCTCCCCGTGTTTCTGCCGTAAATAAATGTTCCACGAACCTCATAGGTTCAGTGGAACAATAGGTTCAGTGGAACATAATTTATGTGCCTATGAAAAGCTGCCAATAGTAACTCAACCCAGAAACACTGGGCATGCAATATGATATATTATACCATATTGACATGTGATACCATATTGACATGTGGTGCCATATTGACATGCAATATGGTATACAATAGTAATCACTTCCAATTATATCACTGTACATTTATAATATACTTCTGACCTTCGGACTGCCTGTTTTGTGTTCGATTGGCGCTTGAAGATCGGGCGCGACGCCGTGAGCTTCCATGCCAGCGGCCGACGCAAAGACAGGGAGTGGCACGTGCCCCCAGGTCGAAAAGTGTTTGCCCTTCCTACGACTTGACGCCTCATTTAAAGCACTAAACGTAGCCTCGGAAGAATTGGTAGCCCCAGACGAATTCCTTCAGTTAGAACTGCTCGATCCTCTGTGTCACACCGCACTAAGACAGACATCGTCTGGCTCGACTGTATCGCTTAAATCCGTCCACCCTGTGTCGATGCTTTGGCTTTGTTGTCAATCGAAGCGAGCAATTCTGGACGATAACGGGATGATGGGCTTCGAGCACGGCTTTATTGACGGAGCCGGATCTCATATTGAAAGTATAATCACTGGCTCTGCCTCAGTGTGAAGCATCAATAAGATAAATTGCATTTGAATCTGTGCAGCGCACATTAGACTAAAATGATCAATATGAACGACTCAATCTGGCGTATCATGGCGACGTCGTGTGAACGTTTCTGCTCGAACTTAAAGGCGTTGTTTGCATTGAAATGGTTGCAAATACCACTACCGGTTGATTGCAAATACCACCACCAGGGTAATTGTAAATTTCACTACCAGGATTTGCACTTCAGCCAGCTCAAATTGTGTTCTGCTACGTGACGGTCTTACCCAGTTCAAGCTGACTTAGGCAACATAAAATGTAACAACATTTAAATACATTCGGGATAAGATAATTTTATGGCTGGTTAAAGGTTCCATAAATTAACAATTGCATGAAACAAATGCCAATGTAGTCCAAATGTCTGTAGACAAGTTAAGTATTCTTGTTCTTGACAATATGTGAAGATATTGTTTATGCACACGGTTTATTAACATGGTCTTTATATCGCTGTGTCATTCTATACCACCTACTTTTTTCGGCCAGACTGTTGTGGCCACCTAAACACAGTGGCAGACAATAATGCAAGCCAACGACTGCTGGCCCTCACCACCACCGTACCAAACATTAGTTTGTAGTTGTCATTGATAGTTTTAAAAAGCCTTCGAACTTTTTGTCCATTCGTGATGGTCGCAAAACGGTTCTCAAACCCGTTCACTGACTTTTGTTTCTTGATTGCAGCATGAATTTTTTTTTCATTTGACGTCGGTAAGGATTGAAGCTCTCTGTGCCCTGGAGGATGCATATAGGTTTTTTTTATTGTGGACTTGGTGTCATGTCAATTTCCCCCTGATTTCAAGTTGATTACCCCGGTTGTTTTCAGATTCTGTTGAGATGTCACGTTTTCTGGTTGCCAAACGTGCTTTTCTGGTTTAACTTATTGCATAGCAATATTTGGTGACGTTTTTTATTTCATCAGTTAAGATATCACACTAATTATCCATTTGCAATAAGTTGGTAAGCAGTTCCCTCGAAGGCATTATATACAAGCAAAGCAGGATCCGGAACTAGACGTTTGGTAACGTGGAGAGTATCAGGCCAACACGTAAGCCCCACTATGACATCGGAAGAGGTCGGAAATTTTACAGGCGCAAGTTGCGTTCAAAGGTAAAAAATACGAATTGTTGACTGAGTTTCTGCATTGCCTTGATATTAAAATGGTGTGTGGTGAAACGGATGCCAGCTATGGTAGCTGAATGCTACACATTTTCACAGAAGCAGGTTGATAATGATGGAACACCCTTTCAAGACGACGAATCAAGTTTCTAATATGTATTGGTTTTCACTTACGTTTAGAATCTCGGTGTAAGGTCGTTAAAATTGAAACTAACCGCGGTTCACATTCTGCATTCAAGGCACGCTATTGCATTCCCATGGGCTAAAACAAATATTGTTTGTATGAAATCATGCAGAAGCCTTTAGAGCTTCGGCAACAGAGATTAAAATTAATGTACCTTGGTATTACCAGTGCAACACCACAAAGATATTGGTGTTTCCATGCGGCACCAATCTTTTGATTATCCTGCTGGATGTGTACACTGTTGCTCACTTTCTGAAGTTGCAAGGCACACCAATAAAGTTAAGGAAAAGCAAATGCGTCCCAATATTTCAAAGTGCGCCGGACCTTTTCCATTGTTGGATGCTACCTTATATGTCTTCATGCCAATGCAACAACAATAACTCCCAGACTTGGGATCGGCTGTACGCCGTTGCATGGAAGGAAATTGTTTAAGTGGGCTGTTGGCAACACCACTAATTTAGTAAAACCTTCACCTCTGAATGACAAATTGTTTTTCCAGCCATTTGGGGCCATGCTGCCAGACGCATTGGGTGGATTGGTGCCAGGCCCACGGTTCTTCTAATCCGATTATTTTATGGTTAATGGCGAGGTAGTTACTCGATAGAAACAAATGGCGTTCCTCTGACGTTAGGAAATGAGAGTGTTGCTGCGAATTACAGTTGCAAAGATTAACCGAAAATGTATACGACACATTTTATGCACATCCAAAACGTATCCGGAAACGCTTTGACCATTGCACCGAAATTCACCGGCATACATCGGCGCATGGACACTACCAAAGTCAATGCAGATCCTCAGTGTCGATACCAGGATAAGTCGGCATTGGCAGCGCTAATGGGGGCGCTATATGGTGTGGTAAGCGAACGAGGGCAATGCCTGGCTATGTGAATCTCCTGGTGTGAAGCTGGGGACGAGTAGCCTAGGGGTAAGTTGCTCGTCTCACAATCGAAATGTTGTGGGTTCGAGTCTCACCTGTCGCTACGTTTCGCCCGCGACCAATCGGCGTGAGAGATTGGCGACCCTACATGACTCAACGGTCGATGTGTCGTAAAACCAATAGCTAACCAACCCGGTGTGAAGCTCATGATCGGGAACCATGCCGCGACGGGAGACCTGTGGACCGACGACAGCTTGCTCTCCTGGCAGCCCGTGGGGATGCTCGTCTTGTGGTGTCCAATTACTGTAGAAGTACGGTAATTTCATAGATAAGTAAAATCCACCATGCTAATTCAGTGCAATGCATTCGGAGTTGGGAGTGGGCCAGATGTTTGCAAGTGGGCTCAATGTTTGCCGGAACAGCCCACTGCGGGGACGGTGCGTCTAATTTCGGTAGGCGTGCATTGAACATAAAATAATTAGATTCCAACTTTAATTCGGTTCCACGACGATTTAATTCGATTTCACGACACAAGTCCAAATCCAAACACGTATGCTAACACAACTGATACGGCACGACCGCAATCGCAGACATCGTATACGACCTTAATTCCACGCGACAAAACTCATGCAAAACGTCTACGTTACATCACTTCTGATGTCAAAACTTCCACAGACTTCATTCATATAGGCGACACGACTGTTAATGCAAACGCTACAGTACTTCTACATAACAAAACTTCTAATGCAAAAACTTCTGCGCAGCATTCCTTGTAGCACAAGTGTTCCGTTTTCTCTGAGAAGACCGCGAGTACTGCGATGCATGGTGCTGTTGCTTGAAATCAACCATTCACATGCATTTCGTCCGGGAAGAAAATATATTATCAATACTGAATTTCGCCGAAATGGAAGCTCTTAGCATCGAAATATATAATTAACATTTAAAATCCAAAATCGAAATATGCTTAGTACACTCTACATCTTGAAGAACACTACGATCAACAGACAATCGCGAACGAAGTCTAAAATTCCAGAATTAAGTAACTGCAGTTGTAATGGACGCAGCGAGAAACATCGCACACAGCCATTCCCTGCTGTACGGTACACTCGTTACCGTTACGTGCTCGCACTTGTTGGTTACCTGTCTGCTTGTGTAAGTCTGTCCAAACTGTGCCAACTAGTCGCTGAACCGATCGACTGGTTATGGTGCCAAACTGCCCTTTGTTTTGTCTCCCATCGTCCGTCTTTACGCCTCAGTGTATAATGTATTACTTCGCCGTCTTTGCGCGTATTGGCTGTCTTTGCCGCCTTTGCGCTTCGCAGCGCACGGTTCAATCACCTGGGCGAATTTTCATTTTTATCTCATTGCCTTTTGGCCTTGGAATAGCACGATGTCTCCAAGTTGTATGTTTCGGCAATGAACATGTCATTTCTGCCCGGAAAGATGAACTGGGAAGCACTTTCTTCTATTCCCTTCAGCAACACGCGATCGTTTTGATATAACTGATATAACTGCCTACTAGTGTGCATCCTCAGCCCATTTTGATTTGGGTATAGTGATGCTAACACGACCAAGAAGTGAGTAAATAGTACGCACACAGATATGCTCGTAGAATTGTCCAGTCCCAGGTTTTACACCAAATTTTACTTCATTCAGAAGATTACTTAAACTTCAAAAACAGTATTTACATTTAGCCAAATATATGAACACTAGCACCGATTGCCAAGGTCAGCGTTCGCTCAGCTAGACGAATCGGTGGTTCGCTACATCCATTTTGCTCAGGATCGTCTGCAGATTTACAAAAAGTCAATTTCATTCCGTGACTTCACTGGAATTGATCAGCTTCAGTAGTCAGGTGCTGCACCCGGAAGTATTCCCATTAACTAATTGTCAGCAGTTAGCGAATGAGTCTGATGGCACTTTGTCTCTGCTCATGAAAATACAAATATAAATATAGGGAAACAAGAATAGGCGGTCGCGGGCTAGTCACGGCTGGTTGCAAAACGGCAGAACGTAACCAGGAAACAGGAAGGAAACCCTAGGCCCTTCTACAATATCGATGTAAGTCGATCGTGAAGGCAGGACACTTGTTGCTGTTCTCTAAAATGTTCTCTATTATTTGCCTTTATATTTGTTCTTCTCTTCATCGTGCCCTAAATTGAAAATGGATAAAATAAGTTTACGGTTTTGTGATCGACTGGAGGAAATGGTGGTGATTGTTCGAGGCCCAGCTACTCCATCACCGGACTTCTCGTTTCTCGTCAAGTTTCCCCAAAATAACGCATTTGCATTTGATCTTTTACATGAAACATCTCACCCAGTTGTCCAGAAGCTTGATTCAGTATTCGCTATGGTTCATTGCATTTCTCCGTGGTCTCCGATATATGCATATGCCAGGTGTACATTTTTGTGAGTAAAAATTGTTTACTGGCAGCATTATGAATAGTTTGCTTTTCACATGTCTCTTCTGAGCCGACTGACCATTCTGCGTCTCACGATTAATGCACCCTGGCTATCTAGTTTTCCCCAAGGTGTTCACCTATACTGTATCTCCTATTCGTAAGCAAAAGTTCCTGTACGCCATATATACAAGCAAATAGCTTTCAGTAGCTGTTGAACCTTAACTGTCTTGCAACGCCTTCCAAATCTTTCAGATGCCTGTATTCCTTCTCCTGTAGTAAGCTTGCAATCACTCGAATGCACTTTCGATTACTGGTAAGTTCTCTCGTGGTGCGGTGTCTGCAATATTGGATCAGTCGGCTGGCGCAGAGGCTTGTTGCGACGATATCAATCTTGTCTGGCGGTTCTCGACCACTGATGCTAATCGTTCGACTGATTTGCATATTTATATGGGGTATCTTAGTATGGCGGGTCCATTCTGCGACTGAGTAAGTCTGGTGTGAAATATTTAGGACTGGAAGGTCGGGTGACGAGAGTTGCTGAATGTTTGCTTCCGTCCATCCGCTACCACCCGGTGGGATCGGAATTACTTTTTATTTCTGCTATTTTGATTGCGACGAACGCTCCGAACCCTTATGACTCTTCTGAATTTGAAACCTCACAATGGCGGAATCACGATGTGGAACACTTCAGTCAGAAGTTGTAATCGATTTCGCGCGGAGGAGTCTGTCGAAGCCGGCATGCTACGAGGTTCCTCAGAGATCCATTGGTGGAAGAACTAAGCCATTCTTTTCTACATCCATTCAATACTGGTGCATCCCAATTCAAACTTATTCAAACTGGTCCACATATGTAGCAGCTGTCCTCTTTTGGCATCAGATGACGAATAGGAACTTTGGCAATCAATATTTACGGCGCAACTGGCCATACTGGATTGAAGACACTGCTCGTTCGGTTTGGCGACAGTCCAGAGTAAGATCGTTGTGCAGCCTCGTTTCGAGGGCGAAGTTCGTGATCCTGGGTCGGCTATGCAATTTACCAGATTTTGGAGAAAACATGTATTTTGATCTGAAGCAAAGACTGATCTGGTGGCATCCGAGCCATACCGATGCTGGCGACTTGCGCGGGTGATGTGGAATGTGGGAAAAGGTATGTCAAATTTGGGCGCGCTGTTGCGCGCCGTTTGTACGCTATCCGCGAAAAATCTGAGGGGGCGGGGCGGTTGAAGACCCCCGAGACGGGACGGGTTAACCCGTCCCGTCTCGGGGGGTCTTCAACCGCCGCCCCTCAGGTTTTTCGCGGACAGTCGACGAACGGCGCGAGGCAGCGAGCCCGAATTTAGCACACCTTTCCCACATAAATTTGTCACGCTGATTAAAAAAATTTAAGTCAGGTCATCTAGGGTCAACGAGTTAGTCAAGGTCAAGTGAGGTCACCTAAAAAAAGTTCAACCAGTCGTCACTTTTGAACGGATGCAGATATTTTAATGAAACGTTCAGCGTTTGCTTATCTTTACGGATGCAACGAAACGTACGAGTCGAATTTTTTTTTTTTCTCGTTTTTGACTACATATAAATTCTGCGTATTTGCCATATTAAAGTTCAAACACAGGATTCTGGCTAAAGTAAGCATTTTTTTATTGGGGCAAGTTGACTTCCAACAACATTTCTCCGTCTGCTCTACACATTGGAGGAGGAAAATTAAAGAAAACTTGAAAACTCAAAAAACTCAAAAAATTTCAAAAAACTTGGGGGTCCAAAAAAAAATTATAGCCCTGGTCGATTTCGCTGTCCCTTTCTTAATCCAAGTATTTTTTCTTACATATCCCCAAAATGAACTCCCCAGTGCCAAAAAATATAATCTATGTTATATATGATGAAAATATAATGAAATATAATATATAATGACAATATAATGATAATGAAAATCTAGCCTCCCTGATGACGTTACGTTTGAGGAAATCGTTTTGTGGGTGGACCCGGACTCTACTCGTCGAGGGCTTCCCGATGACATCTCTCGTTTTCGTGCGATGCTTAGTTTGGATTTTAGAGGGGGTTACTAACCGCCCCACCCCCACCCCGAGACGGGGTGTGAGGATCTGACCGGAAAGACGGCGCGGGTTAATCTGTGCGACTCCTCTGTGTGTAAGGTAATTTTGTTCACCGATGCACACACACACACATATATATATATATATATATATATATATATATATATATATTCGTTTCTATGGATAGGGTATGGACCTTCCTGTCGTGTTTCTATTGGAGGAAACTTTGAACGTAAAACCGAAGCCGATTTCTCAGGTGTAGATATCCCATGTATTTCACGACCGGCCTAGGTCCGCAGAAGTCTGAACCAATAAGCATGTTGACTTTCCGTGGAGTTTAGTCGCCGTGACCCAGCAGTGCATTGGAAAATTAGTACGCTACTGAAGCTCTTTTTTAAATCGGCAAGAATATCGTCAATTATAAATGCATTTATGTCCCAAGATGTCCTCACATGTGAACGAATGGAAGCGAGTACTCTTTGCTTCCTTTGACGTCGTACTGGTTTCCTACTTTCTACCTAGCTGCAGTCGGGAACTAGTTTGATAATTCCTCACCCAGGAAAAGGTTGATAG